>MU858051.1:549470-711185 GCA_033297075.1 Rhypophila decipiens | reverse complement strand
AAGCCGACCCGCCCATCTTCTATAATCAAAAAGACAAGGACACCGTCGTATTCGAATATTTCCGACGCATGCTTCTTAACAAGCTTGACAACAATGCCGATCATTTCCCGACTGAGAGAATGAAATGCGGTTACTATACCGCTGAAGGCTAGCATGAAGGATATCTACATTTTCCGCCGCGCCATCAAGACACTGGTTGGCTACGAGATATCGTCAAACGAGCTCATCAGCTACGGGATGATGGCAGGCTGGATCAAAAGGTGTGGTGAGATTGCAGGGATGGAAGTGCCGACAATCCCGTATAATTTGCGGTACAATGCCGGTAATGTGTTTGACAGGAGCAGTGGGTTTTGTCTCGCGCCACCTTAAGAAAATTCCTAGCTAATGGTCTGACAGATGAGGTGAGCGATGCGACTAGGAACCTTATGCTAGACCACGCAAACTCGACTCCGTTCCAAAGGCACTACCTCGGGCGTCAAATTGTGGGAGACCCATATGCAATCATCCGTGGACTGAAGCCGCAGGATGCTTTGGTACAGGCATCCTGCAGCATCGGCCATTCCATCAGCAAACGACGTCCCGTAGATCTGACAGCTGACCAAGCGGCATCCATCAATCTCCACCCCACCATCAAACAGCTGGTCCGCCACATCGAGGAACTCCGTCAACGACGAAAGCGCTCGCGCATGGCCATGGACGAGTATAATGACGCGGTTCGCAAGCTCCGGAGTGAGAAGCAGAGGCTCAAGCGAGCCCTTAAACAGCAGATCAGGGACGAGTGGACCGATAAACAAGCCGTAGTCGACATCGAGGCCCAACTCAACGGCCTTGGCTTGGTTGAGGACTCGACGGTCGAGGCCTCCAACTGCACAATGCGCCCCGCTCAGAAGCGATTGGTGGATGCCCTCATGGCCCCAGTCGAAGCTTCAATTGAAGGTCAATACCAGCGAAGAGATGCTGCGATCAACGCGATTGTGGCCTACTGCGCTGTGGTGGAAGGACCAGCTACGTGCCGCAATAACAGTTCTACCGCTAATATTGCACAGCAGTCCGTCAAAAGCGACCCTCCTATGAGCAGCCGTTTACATGTTGCTGCCATGTCCATCTTTATAACGAGAGACGAAGACAGGCCAAGAAGGTGCTTCCTTTGCGTTGGTGAAGCGCTCTGTCTCGAGCCAGATGATCCCCGCATCGATAAACTCATTCACCTATTCTACACCTCTGGTGACTTGACGAAACACTTCAGGCGACGGCACCTGGCAAACCTCCGGGAGGATGACAGGCTCCAATGCCGAGTTTGCGCGATGCCGCTGGACCACAAAATGCATCTCCAAAACCATGCCCGTCGGATCCACGGCACTGTGTCCTAAAACTGTAGGTTATTCAAGTGGGTTCTTTTTCCTGCCCAACTTGGCCTAGGTGCCTTTGTATATTCCTGGCCTTTCTCTTCCCTCATGTCCTCCGGTGCGGTTTTCTTAGTCTGATCCCTCAGGAGCACACGAATGGACATTTTGGCCGTTGGTGCCGAGACTCTCTATAACTTCAAATAGACAACCCATCAAGAATGTGCCACCTTGAGATGCTGGATGGGTCTTCAAGCAAGAGCCATTCCCTGGGGGCCAAGAACACCAATGAGGCGGCTTCATCGACTCCTTTGTTGTGTCAACTATCCGAGGAGACAAGCGAGGGAGAGCACGTTCGCCGATGTCGCGCTGTCACTTGTGTCACTGGTGTCTGCGACTATATATAGGGGGTCCCCTTCCCTTTCCCCCCTTTTCCCTTCCCTTTCCCCTTCCTTTTTATCACCTTTCCCAAACTGTCGATACCCAAAGCATATCTCGTTCGACTGGCAAGCCGCCCTCGCTCGCCAGGACCCGAACTGGGTCGACACCTGCGAGCTCATCACGTTCGGTGACCTTGACAATCCAGCATGGTGGCTTCCTTTACTTCGGTGATCCCGACAGACTGAGATTCCCCACAGTCAAAGTGATCAGGAAAGCCTTGGGCAGGGTAGAGCCAGGCAATCAGCGCGACTTCAGCGGGAGAGCATCAGGGGCTGTTCCAAAAAGAAGGATAAGATTCTCACTGTCTGCATGCACTATTTTAGATAGACCTACTATGCAATTAAAGCTATCATCCTCAATGCCAGCTGTCAATCCGCACAAAACACGGCAGAAGTATGCCAGGCGACCCAGCCAACCTATAACATCTATACTACCGCCCTACCGACCGCTGGGGTCGCTCAAGCTGCGTTACAAAGAATTGCATGCCTTAAGCCGGGTTGTTGGAAGGCTAGATACGCAGTTTTGTAGATTTTATTCCCAAATCCCATTCCCTAAATTCCTAATGCTCTCTGCGACTCAGACCTATTAGCAGATCTACTGGTAGATCCTATTCTCAAATCTCATTCCCTGAATTTCCAATGCTCTCTACAACTCAGACCTACTCTACTGGTAGATATAAATCCATTATCTAAACTCGAGGTGCTTTCTGTGACTCAGACTACCAGTAGATCCACTGTAGTCCTCATTCTGGTTTGTGAAATGAAGAGATATGGAACTTGACAGATGATTGCCGTGTTGCTATTCTTAGGTCGGTTTCGACAGACCAGTTTAGTAGCCCCCCTATATAGGGGCGCCAGACTCAAGCAATCAAGTACACATGCGGGTGCAAGAAAGAGATGGAGTTCATCCAGTGCGCCGCGCGCGCGGGAACCAACGTCAAATGCAGTCCCGTTACAAAGGAATGGGGCAAGGATTCCAAGAATTATTGTCAAAACCATCTGGTCAAGCCAAATGCGGACGTGAAATACATGAACCAGATGGGAGAAGTTATGGAGGAGTAAAGCAGGGCTTGTAGCCCGTGGGGAGGGGTGAAGTATGGGCTAGAGGGTGTGCAATTTTGTCGGGTTGCGGGATACTTTCTGCTTGGACAACACTTTATAGGAAGCCAATGTAGTGTAATATAGTGGTCAAATAGTTTGCACGATTCTTGTCAATTACTCTCTATTCCCGAAGTAGCCTTTTACTCGAACAACCTCCGGCAGCTCAGGTGGCTGCCGGTTACCTTGGTCACTCAATATCCACAAGAGCTGTGCCAGTTTACACCACCGGAAATGTTCCAAAAAGCCATCTTGCGTATACACCTTGTTACGAACTGCGAGTGTCCATTCTGAGTCCGGAAGCTGGACCGTGGAGTCGTAAATGTCCCTTTCGACAGCAAGTTGACACCCACCACACGACATACCGTGTTCAACTCTGCGGGTTCGCCCATCATAATAAGGAAGCGCGCACGAGCCCATAAAGTTGAACCTTGGATTTTGTCGTCCCCAGTTCACTAGTTGTGCCCGCGTTTGTGAATTCGGCTGCTGCCCAGAGAGCAACAAGGCCTGATAAGCAGAAACGACCGTGACGTGGGATTTGTATGTGGATTCCTCGGGCGTATATCTCCCAGGCAAAGTCTTGAAGGACCGCAGTTGACCCAACTGGACCTTGGACAAGTGGAATTGCTTCCGAGCAGCGGAAAGGGTTTGCACCTGGGTTTCCGGGGCCACTTGGAGGCATCTAAAGCAGGATCGATCCCAAGTAAGAAGGGATATAAAGCCGCCAAACTCGCCACAAAATCTACAAGCCTTGGTGCATAATGCGTAGAAAAAGTCGGATAGAGAAACGTCGATGGCAAGTCGTGTCCGTAATAAGGCGCAGAGAAGATTTAGTCCATGCGAGACGACTAGGTGATATTGCCTGAGAGAGTCTACCACTTGTCTGGATCTGAGATTTGTTTGTCGTAACTTGAATATCGAGCGCATGTCCAGACATAATAATACCTCATAGAGGAGCTCGAGGGGTAGCCGACCAAGCGCGCCGAGTCCCACTTGAGGAGCGCGCGGGAAAGGTGTTGCTATTGACGAATGAATGCTGGTATGATGGCGAGGCGAGAACCATATTACTGAGCGAGGGAGTTCATTGCGATGGTATGTCGTTGTTCGTATAATGGCCTCGGCCTCTTCCTCACAGACTTGGTACTCGGCAACAGAGCAATAACGGGGAGGCGGAAGGGAAGTCATGGTCGACGTCTTGTTCGACGTCTATCGCTTTGTCTGAGGCGAAGGAGCTGCCGATGTTAGTTGGCGTCCTTGTTGGGTGACCATCTCCTTGATTTGGGGCTCGGTCGCTTAGTCATACTCACATTTTAGGAGTGATCTTTGACTCAAGTGGATTCAGGGAGGAGCAGACACAAGGAGAAGTAAGGCTCGACAGGGTCTGGTGATTCAGGAGGAGAAGAAGCTGAACAAATGTCAGGCGCGCAGACAGGAATAGTGTCCGGAAATTCGTGAAAAGGACAAGATCGGCAGCGAAAACCGGACGTGCAGAAAGAGTGCGAGTAGCAACGTCGTTTTCATGCAGACTTCATGGACGCTGCCGCGACGCGTGGGGACAGGTGAAGTTGGGGCAAATCGTGCCAGCGACCTGCTGCTGCCTGTGTTGGAGGATATGTGGGGCGTGCCGGAGTGGGGCAATCATGTGACACACCAAGAAGTATTCAGGTGTACCCGCATGTAATTGGCTTTCACTGTCATCCGCCAAATATTTTCATTTCATAAAAAAAAAGTATAGCTAGTAATGGAAATCCAAAGGTCAGCTATATGAAGCACCGCTTTTCCAGGGGTTGAAAAGGCATTTAAAAGACTCTCATATATGATGTATTACCTACGAGGAGCGAGGAACTCATCTACTCGCATAGATGAAATTTCATCACAGCTGTTACCGGATTTAACAGATGGCAGAGTTGCGTGCGATTGTGGATGGATATTCCATTCTTCGAGCCATTATCCCGTAGCCGTGATCGCGGTAACGGTGTGAAAGTAAGTTCAGTCGACGTAGCCCTGCTGGTATGACTGGTCACGGTGAAAACAAAGTAATTCGGAGTGTGCACACAGTAATCGAGATTAGGAAGTGGGCCTCTTCTGAGGTACGATGTTCTTATCGTGGTTTAACATGCACGTGACGACAATCCAATCACAAAATTTGTCTTTGAAGCATTTGGCACATGTTGAGGCGGGGTAATGATCGAGACGATAGAGGAAAGGTACCGATACAGCACCCTTCTGCCGAGTCCCTGCTGCCTTTCTATTGGTGCAGCGAATTACCAGAGCTGCAGTCTGCGCCCAAAGTCGCCGAAGTGTCTCACTTCGTCAGGAACTTTGCCATGTTTGCACCTCATCAGGAAGAGCGGCATCATAAACATCCAACTTTTTCAATCAACAGTCGACATACCAAAAATTGACGGCCGTGATACACGACACCCCGGTCCCCGTCTCCATGATCGATCCGTTGCCGGAGCAACCTACCCCTTTTCCCCAACTCGATGCGGAATTTGCGCTTGGAAGTCTCGTTAGGGAAGAGCCCCACAGCAATGTCCGCAGGGTGATGCGCTACTCCTCGGATTCCACGCCCATCGAGCACCCACACGTCGAGGCCCGAGTATTCATGCTCGAGCCCGAAACAGTCCCAGAGAAGGTGAGGCGTCACCGACTGCGTAACGTCAAGCGATTGGCCGGTCGCAAAGTTCAAGAATATCGACTATCAGGTCCGCGGCTCGTGGTGATTTATACGATCGACAAAGGCAATGCAGAGGGATCGAACAAAGCAGAAGAGGCCGAGCTGCATGAGCTTCCTCAAACGGAGACCGAAGCTAGCCCGTCCACTTCAGATGGGAGGACGTCTCGAGAGCAGGTAGAGACAACTAGTAGATCCACCAGTAGATCAATGGGGAATAAGGGGGGACTGCCAGGGAAAGAAACGGATTTCAGTCTCGATGACCCAAGATGTTTGTTTAAGATAAACACGAAACATTAGTTTCAGAAAGTAGATTCAGTTTCAATAGTATTCGGATAGGCGCGCCTAAAAGCTATTTTTATTCCACGTACGAAAGTTCCTCTCTAACCGCGCGTCTAATCAGCAACCCACCACAATACGTATTCTTAAAACACAAGACTAAAAATGGCTGTCCGGCTTACTGCCCTCCAGAACTAGGATTAGGATTCTTCAAAGTTTCTTCCTAACACTGTATTTCATGAAAGCTAGTTGTCACGACCCAGGTCATGACTAGCCCTACACAAGGCCTGCTAGTCAATCAGCCAAGGTTGAGGTGCATGACCTACTTGAGTAAGTATGACCAATTATAATGGACCCGAGTGACCCGGGGTCGGGCCCCTAGGACAAGGGACTCAGGACCCGGAGACCCGGGGTGTTGGGTCCACGGGTCCGGTACATAGGTACATAGTTACTACATCTAGATAGTTTTCTATATATTAGGGGAATGCGCAGCATTCCCCGTCCGAGGATTCTTAGACTCCTCACGCAAGCAATCAAGTTCCGAACTAAAGTTCATTGTCTACTATCTTGTTCACTCAACAAGCTCTTAGTTAGCGCAGCCTGCTTATAGTAACAGTGCACACGTACTTGTCCGATCAACCTCCTTATATCACTGTCAAACCCCGTTAGGCATCCTGCCTTACAGTCTGAGACCCACCTTGAGTGCAGGTTGACACTAATCTTTGTTCTGTGATGTCCTGGGTCTTATGGGCCGGCCTTATCGTGCTTTCATGATGGTGTGCTGCAGTCGCAGCTGATGAGCCCGGTAAAACTTCTCTTATGCACAATGCCGTGAGGCCTACTGTGGATGAGATTGTTTGCTGTTTCGGTTGGCGTCACAGGATGAATCAAAACAATTGTGCTGATATCGGGGGGGCGCCCAGTGGGCACTCGGCCCGGACGGAGTGTGCCGATGGAAGGCTTCGCAGCAGGATGATGTGGCTGGCGAGCAAATAATTGGGCTTCAGGCAGCGACTCAGAGGCTGCAGGCCCAGAATCCATCTTTCTACTTGTTTCCGCTCCACCTAAAGAACATCTCAGCGAATCCCGTACCGACAAAAAATGTCGTTGCTGAAGGAGAAATCCAAAAAGACCGTGACGGCAAGTCCGGTCGTCGACTCAGAGCCGCCTGTCAGGAGAGAGTCGTAAGCTCTGACCCCTTACCCCAGAGCATATGACTTTCTCGTGGTACTGACCATCCCCAAGCCCCTTTAGCAGTGGTATGATCGACATTGCTGTCGATTCCGCAACCCTTCACGTTACAACAGGCCCACATGGGAGAACATCTGGATAGAGAAACGTCAACTTGAGCGGTCGCCGCAGGTTCCGGTGCCATACCATGATTACCATCCTCCGCTGAGTGCGGACCAAGCAAGGAAGCTCACAAGAAACGGTACTCCCAGCTTCGACTCACTTGCTATAGACGACCACATTTTCTTCTTCAGCCAATTTCTCAAGCACGAAGTCGAACAGAATTGTTGTTGTTCCGCCTCGGGCTGGGGGTCACTGATCAGAGAGGACATACGAAGATACCAAGCTGTGGAGCTATTTTACCGCCGGTTCAATGGTCGCTAAGATGGGAGATTTAGGGAACCTTTGCACCACGTCCTACTTTCGAGACTTGATGTGAGTTAGAGTAGGCGCTCGAGATTTAGGCGCTAAAACATACCTACGTATATTCTCAGTTTTACCGCCAAGTTAAAAGTGTCATCCGGTAAAACGTTAATCGCACCAAGACTAGCTGAGTCTATATTGCAACACTCCCCCGGGCTCAATAGTCTTGGAGCTCTATAGGTTCTATGTGTATGAATACAACTTTGTAGTCTTAGTGGCCGGTTCTGGAGGTCTTTTTCTTTCGGTTGCGGATTGGATCGAACACACTACCTCTTGCGCTTCCGCTGGGCTTATAAGCTCTATAGCAGTTTGGAAGAGTGTAGCGGTTACCAAACGCGCCACCCGGGCTCATAACCTGTCATCCGGTAAAACGTTAATCGCACCAAGACTAGCTGAGTCTATATTGCAACAAAAAGTCCGAGCGAGGAGCAATTTTACCCCTAGATTATACAGCATTTCACCACATATAGTCAAATTAGTATACGTTATCTGTTTAACAAGATTACTATGCCTATTAGTGACTTTGTTAATGCATATTTCTTGTAAAAACAACGCATTTACTTGGCTTGTAAAGGGCTTATTTAACAATATATTAAGACCTTTCAAGTCGCGAGCAAGGGCCTGGTCAGGTAGTGCAGGTTGACTATTTACCGTGGAATACTGTAGACCATTTCCCCCATTCATGCCCTCAGCCGAGAGGCACAGAATCCGAGCCTCATCTGTTGTAGCGAATATGATTGGATCAACACCCGAGCAACCGACGATCAAGACCCAAGCGCTTCAGCTCAGGTGGTACAAGAAGCTCAATTTGGCGACAAGTTTCAGAGATAACCCTGGCGTGTATTGACCGCGCCGTTTAAGGCTGAGATTTGATGCAGATAGGGGTTAATCCGGGGTTTTGGAGCCAGAGGTTGTGGCCGTGCCGCCGTGGTGAGAATGCCTGGTCTGAATAGGGGCCGCATGTTGGGGTCTGGCCTATCTAGCGGGTACTTTTGTTTCCACCCTTTGTCTTTTTTCTTTAGTTACTTGTTCCCGCTTACTGCTTACTCTACTCTGTTGTTCTTTTCTTCTTTCTTGCTCATCCATAGTTTGCTGCAGACGGACTGAGATCAGACGGGAGTACAAACTACTACTTTTCTTCCGATCCACCGGTGATCATTGGCATAATGTCTTCATTGCGGCCAAAACCTTACTCTGACTACAAGTACAAGCACCTTTTGCGATCAACTGGCTTTCTCCTCCTGCTGTGTGCAACAACAACTCTCGCCGCCGATCCTCCAAGATGCTACTCCACAGCCGGCAACTTAATAAAGGACAAGAACGTCGTGCCCTGCAATCCCAACGCGACAGCCAGCGGTGAGCCAGGATCGCACTCGTCCTGCTGTAATCAACAAATGGGCGACGTGTGTCTCAGCACCGGTCTATGTCTCAACACAGGGAGCAAGGGACCGAGCGGACTCCTCTGGCTGAATGGCTGTACGGACCCGACCTGGCGAGACCGTGCTTGTCCTCAGTATTGTAATCCGCCTGTGGGGTCTACTAGTACGCTCTCTAATTCTTTCTTGGGGTTTGGTTCAAGTGAGTGAGCAGCCGGATGCTAACGACAAAATGAAGGAGATGTCTGGAACCCGACCCTTCGCGCCTGTACCGCCAAATCGTGGTGCTGCGCGGGATACTACGACAGCGATGAAGACTGTTGCGCAAACGATTTCAACATGACTTCTCGGGGAGCGGGCAGGATCGAGCGCATCATGATACCGGATGACGCTCTTGTCTCTGAGACGTCTTCGGTCGCGATCATACCGACGAGTACACCGTCCGACTTGCCTGGCAACAACAACGACCCGAGTTCCTGTTCGACCGATAGCAATGCGAATACCGATAACAAGAACGAGCAGAATGGATCATCAACAGCCGGGAATGGGAACCCAACAACAACAACAACAACAGCAGCTATAACAGGCGGCATCCTAGGAACCCTCCTCCTAGCAGCGCTGATAGCCTTGGTCTTGATATTCCTGCAAAATCGTAAGCTGAGGAGGTCGTTGGCAGCAGCGGAGGAGGCTCGAAAACCGACCGCAGCGAGTGCGAATGGGGATGATCCGTACAAAGAACAGTATTATCAGCGGTACCCGTCTGAGGTGGCGCATCCAAATTATGGGCTGTCGCCGCCTGCTTGGGTGCCTACTGAGTTAGCTGTTAGTGAGGGGCGGGGGGAGTTACTATCATGATAGGAGATAGAGACTTGAAGCTAGAAACTTGGGCCGAGGCTCTGTACTCGGGCGGGGGGTTAAATTTCGTTTGGGTCTCACAGGTGCTTGAGGCGCATAAAGTATCTGGTAGACAGACAGAAGGTAGTGATTATTTCTTGATACCCTTATAACAGTGCATGTAACATGGTGCATAGATATAAAGGCCTACATCAGAGAGGGCTGTGGGGATGTATGCCAGAATATTGTTAATATTCTTGAACTTGAAACAACCAATGATGGATCTGATAGACCAGAATGATAAGTACCTAGATCGGACTTGCCGAGGCGAATGCAGATACCAGGCTTTGTCAGCTGGTAGTTTGTTGTGAGGCAGTGACGACATCGCGCCGCTGAACTAGGGGATGCTGGCGTGTGCGACGTCACGGCCCGGTGCGGTTCTGCACGTGTACCGCTTCTATAAAGGGACACTGAAAGAATTCTAAATGCAAGCCGGCAGGTCAGACCTACCTTGTCGGTCCTGTGTCTCACAAGTCAACAAAGCAAAGCTCGTGGCGAGCTGCGCGGAAGTGTCCGCTTTGTTTGCCAAGACCCTGGCCTCGCCTGGATCGTTCACATTCTTTTGCTACACTTGGGTTGGTGTGATATATTTGGGAGGAACCCAGGGGAGATAATACGGTAGCCCTTTTTCTTGGGATGAACCAAGTCCAAACTGCAAGTTAGCAGTGATACTGAACTTTTTTGCATATACCTGGCCCCAACATAACAGCTTGAACCGAGCATTAGCACGTAATGGCATCGGCACCACCCTGGGACAGTCTCCCAACCGATGTGCAGCAAGAATTACTCGATGGGCCGGCACTAGCGCCTCCTCCAGGTGTTGTCGTAAATCCCATCGCCATCGACCAGATGGCCGGAAACCGAGCGGCCATAGTACTGCTGATCATCTGTCCCATCATTGTGATAGCCGTGAGCATGCTGAGGACATAATCTCGTTTGTTTCTTGTCAAGCGGGTTTACCTGGAAGATGGTGAGAGGCCTTAGCCCCCGTCTTGGTCTATCAGTTGAGATTAACCTATATTTGGCTTCCCTCGTCTAGTCATAGGACTTGTTGCATTAGTGAGTATATCCTTCCTCGCTGCCAAAGAAACAGAACCGCCTGACTGACGACGAATGGACTTTAGGCCTTCTACTTTGCAAGCCTATGGGGTTTTGCGGCCTATGCCGAGCATCCAGGGTACTTTGTCCACGCATACCAGCTGCGCGTCCGCGACATGGAACCGACCTTTTTCGTAAGACACTCTCCAGAAGCTAATATAAACTCCTACTAACACTAACACAATTCCAGGCCCTCTGGTATGTATTCGTAACATACCTCTTCCTCCTAGTATTCGGCAAAACAGCCATCCTCCTCGAATGGGTACGAATATTCGTCCCAGCCGGCACACGACCACTTTTTTGGTGGCTCGCCCACGCCCTCATAGCCATCAACATTATCTCGGGTACGATTATCGCCTTCTTCACCATCTTTGACTGCAGTCCCGTCGACAAGTTCTGGAAAGGCTGGATCGACGGGTCGTGTTTCTATTACCTGCCTATCGATCTTGTTTCGGTGTCTCTTAATCTGGCAGTTGACATACTAGCCATGATTATTCCGCAAAAGATTATTTGGGGCATGGTACTGCTGGGGAGGGCGAAGAAGGTTGGGTTGTCGATTGTCTTTGGGTTGGGGATTTTGTGAGTCTTCTTTTCTTTCTGTCCACCGTCTCCTGAACCATCAAGGAATGCCCTCATTGACTGGGCAACAACAGAACCTGCATATGCGCCATCGGCCGCTTGAAATCCGCCATCGACTCTTTCGTCCCCGACATGGTGTACTTCCTCGGCCCGGCCATGTTGTGGGTGCTGGCAGAGCAGACCTGCATCATGCTGGTGTTCCTCGTGCCTGGGGCAGCACCCGTCTTTCATGTCCACAAACTGCCGGGGAGTGGCCCGTTTATTAGAGTGGGCAGATTCTTCCGTCGCCAGTTGCTCAGACTGTCGTCTTGGTCGTCGTCGTCGACCGGTGGGAGATCGGCAACTTCTGACGGCATACAAGAAGATGGAGGGCGGACTGCTACCCATAATGGAAATGCGTTGGATAATGAGGGTATCGATGTCGAGAAAACTATGGATCTGGAACATGTAATCAACAAGGTTAACGTTACACGGACGACAGAGTCCACTCAAGCCTCTGTACGCAAGGATTTGTCATTTGAGCAGCAGAAGGATTAGTGTTACGGAATAAGTACAGAGGTTTTAGTATACCCTGCACACATGGAGCAATGAGGTTATAAGTTTATATGTGTCTGTGAGACTGACCAATATACTCAAAGTTTACCTATTCATTGATAAAACGATCCATATTCCGATATCATGACCAATCACACCAAGGGAATCACAACGCAGCTTAGAGTCTGTTGTCTCTTGAAGTATTTTACAGCCCATTGCGAGGCCGATGCTGGAGCCTCATCGTTAGTTATTATAAGAGGACGGACATGATCGAGCTTGTTCACAAGGTCGGTAGTTTTGGTCCGGCGCCGAGATTATTCGAGATGCTGGTCCAATTTAACGTGGCCGATCTGACCAGACTGGGCTGCGAGAAGAAGAGATGACGTTGGAGCTGGTTTCACAAAGCTCACCCGGAGATAGCGCCTTGTTTCAGGGGCGATAGCGAATCATATCTCGAGGGAGGAGCCCTGTGAGCCCTATGAACCAAAGTGCGTTGGTCCCTGCATGGGCACGATGGGGGCCAAAGCGAACCAGAAACTCGACACAGAGCCGCATCCACACCACAAGACAATTCCAACGACTTCCGTTGCATCCATGATCGATCGAGGTCTCGGTTCGACGAGTCATCCAGCAGGAACCAGGAACGGGATCAACGACATATCATACCACCTACCCATCGAGACGAGCGTCGAAGTTCTAGAATCGCTTGATGACTGCATCGGCAAAACGGAAAAAGTGTTGAGCAATGACACAGACTGGACAGCTCTTGGTGAACTTGGCCACCATGCAACTTCGTATTCACCCAGGACCCTTCTTGCCGAGCGGATAGGGTCGCTCGCTTCAAGGTTGGGTGATTGTGCTAATGGAGGGGCCGATAACGGTTACCTAAAAATGGGCTTTTTATGGTCGTATTTTCGCCGGATCGTTGATCAATTCATTGTGCCCTGAGAAGGGACAAGCCCCAAGGGGAGACATGCAAATTTTCACCAAGAAACCAGGTCGTCAACACACTCCGCATATTTGGCAATTCACCTCGCGATTCAGACACTTTTTTAGGTGACTCTTGCTGGCCCCTCTTCGCTATCAATGACTGCAGAACTCCTGTCCTTGAACACAATTCCTTATCAACAATCCGTACCTGCAGATCGATTCATCAACCGATGACGTATGCGCCGAGCGTTACGCCGGGCAGTCGCAGCGGTGGAGAGCAAGCTCAACCCGGGCGGGTCCGCCAAGTGGCAAGACCGCACCGGGCGGCACTACGGAACAAAACAACTTTCCTCGCCTGCGCCCCAAGGATCGAGCTTGCGAGCTACTCAGGTACTTGCAGCTGTCAAGGAACAGATGCTAGAACTCGAAACCTTTCACCTCTCCGGATTTCTCATCTTCACAATACCTACCCGGGCTGATTCCAGCTACCATCTGGGAAGGCATGCCTCTGAAGACATGCGGGGAAGACAGAGCATCTTCCCTTTTCCAAATTCGTTAGCAACGCAGCAAAGTTTCTGATTCTTTGCATCGGTTGTGGATTTCACCGGGGTTTCGCTCCTTCCTGCTCTCTTCGGGAGATCCACCTACGCCCGCAAGTCTCCATCCCGTTGTCTCCGCCATGAGCCATCATCCATGGACAGTTCCAGTGGCTTGCATGATGCGGACCCTCTTGGGCATGGGCATTCAGTCTTATCCGCGATTCCGTTTAGCATTCACAGATGAAGGTAGCAAGCTTTTCGCCTTCTTAGTCCCTCTCAGAGCTAGAACCAGTCATACTTTGTAACGCCACCAACGCAATGAAGATTTAGGAATTTTATTTTTATCTCTTGTTACCCGTTTCTTTGTGTTGTCGTCTTTTGTTCTCACGACGAAACCGCCTCCCACGCTCGCTCAAACCTCGGGATTGATCAACATTGGCTGCCACCTCTCCCGCTTTCTTTGTCGTTCCCGATATCTCGCGGGCCTGGAACCGCGGGCCTGGTACCTGAAGGGCGCCGAGGGATAGACAGGACACCGGTGAGGGCAGGATCATCCGTCTTGACGCTTGTTAGATCCACAGACTGAATATCGCCAAGTCACACCAACACTCAGATCACCCAACGTCGATCCAGTCTACCGATTTCGACACCGATTCGTTTCACTCACATTGCCGAACAGATAACAGTCTTGTATTGGAAGGACCATTTTAATTGACCTTCTCCGCGCTCGCGGGCGGTCGAAGGTCCTGCCCCGAACATGGCATCGCAACAGGGACACGAGAACCAAGGTCCATCCAGCAACGAGTCTCCAGTAGATCAGGGACAGCCCCAACAAATACCCCGGATCGAGCTCGAAGACATTACCAACACGACGTCGACGCCTCCAAGGGGGAAAGGAAAGAAGAAAGTCGGTTTTGTGGGAAACGGGGAAGGCGAGGGCAGTGGTTATGCGGATCTCAACACTTCGGAGAGAAATACACCGGGTGAAGAATACGATAGCCCGGGGCGCGACTACTTCTCGTCACCCGGTAAAGACGACCAGGCACACGCCCTGACGCCACCGGGGTTGAACCAACCGGGGAACAGAGACTCTTTCAACAAGGACGAGTTAGCAGCTGCCTTGTCCAAGATCTTGCAGCCCGAGCATCATGGAGGACCCAGCCGTCCCAACCCTCGTCCCGCGATTCGGAAGCATACCCGCGTCGGCAGTGACATTGAGATGGCGACCACGCCCCATCGGTCCGAGCTGGAAGCCAGAAACAGAGCCGACAGGTTGGCTCATGCCGTGGGCACTTCTTCAGTGCCCCCGTCAGGGAGAAGTTCCCCGGACCAGCTCGAGTCTGGGATGCAGACGCCATTTGACGGCGATTCTCTCCTACCGGTCCCACCGAAAGGCCCTGGCTTTTTATCTGGCCTGCGATCCCGTAAGGGGGCTCACCAAACTGCCAAAGACCTCGTTCGCACCCATACCAGAAGGGGAAGATTGAACCCTATGGGGGAATCATCAACAGGCCTAATATCAGGGGGTGTGTCAGGCACTGCCACTCCAGTCCTGGAGGATATAGAATATGTTCCACGACCCGAGAAGTTTAAGGGCGGAGTGCTAGGCAGTCTCCTGAAGTTATACAACGCCGAGTCCAAGAAGGATGGAGCCGACTCGAGTTTTTTAACCACACCGAGAGGTACGCCCAACAGGACTCCCAACAGCACTCCACCGACCTCCCGGCCTGGCACTCCCCAACCAGGAAGCAGGCCGACTCGACCAAACCTCCGACCCCGTCCTCACTCGAGTAGTACTCTGGCCGGCTTGATGGAGTCTTCATTTGTTTTCGCGGCCCCCGGAAGTTCCAAAGACATTAGTGATGCTGTCTCGGACAAGCTGAAAGCCGAGTCACAAAAAGCCCCAAAGAAGCGCTCCCGCTCTCGCCAGAAGGAAGAATATAGGATCACGATCCACATCGCCGAGATCATCAACCGTCACCGATATCTGGTCAAGCTATGCAGGGCTCTAATGATGTACGGCGCTCCGACTCATAGGTTAGAAGGCTACATGATGATGTCGGCCAGAGTGCTCGGCATCGAGGGGCAGTTCATGTATCTCCCGGGAATAATGATGATTTCCTTCGACGACAGCAACACCCATACGACTGAGATGAAGATCGTGCGGAGTCCTCAGGGGGTCGACCTGGGAAAACTACGAGATACCCATGAGATCTACAAGGAGGTGGTGCACGATCGTATAGGTGTTGAGGAGGCCACTCGCCGTCTAGAAGCCGTCATTGCTCGCCAGCCCCAGTTTCCCAGATGGCTGCGACTCATCCTGTATGGCCTTGCCTCGGCATTCGTTTCGCCTTTCGGTTTCCAAGGTCGATACATAGACATGCCACTGTGTGTGGTGCTTGGCTGTCTCGTTGGCTACCTGCAGCTCTATCTCGCGCCGACCAACGAGCTATACGCTAATGTGTTCGAGATCACTGCTGCAGTGGCCACCTCTTTCCTGGCCAGAGTACTAGGATCTATCAATGGAGGAACCCTGTTTTGTTTTTCGACCTTGGCACAGTCGTCGATTGCCTTGATTCTCCCTGGTTACATGGTCCTCTCAGCATCTCTGGAGCTGCAGTCACACCAGATGATTTCAGGAAGTGTTCGGATGGTCTATGCATTGATTTACTCCCTCTTCCTCGGTTACGGCATCACGATCGGGTCCGTTCTGTATGGTTACCTGGATAAGAATGCCGTCAGTGAGGTGACTTGCACAGCAGGCGACAAGTGGTATCTCCAGAAGCCACCTCCCAACTTTTATCTGTTGTTTGTTCTTCCGTTTACGCTTTGTCTTTGCGCCATCAACCAGGCAAAGTGGAAGCAAACACCGGTCATGGTGGTGATTGCGCTGGCCGGCTTCTGCGTCAATCATTTTTCGTCGAGGTATTTCCAGGGCAGCTCCACGCTGTCGAGCTCGCTTGGCGCGCTCTGCGTGGGCGTCCTGGCCAATCTGTATGCGAGGTTGGGCCGGTATGTTAAGAACTACCTGCTTGACATTTGGGAGTTGCAGATCGAGCCAAGGACGCGTCGGCTGTTCAAGAAGCGGAGGCCGTATTACTTTGGCGGGGAGGGGGCGAGGGCCAATGCCAAGGATGAGGATGGAAACGGATCCGATGACAAGGAGGAAAAGTTTGTTAGGCGGCGAGGTGCTCCGGTGCAAGCTGGCAAGGATACGGACGAAACGGAGGAGGAAGACCCGGAACTGGGTCTGGGCGACAACGAGAAGGGTGTCCCGATGACGCGCCGTGTCCGCCAGATAGGATTCGGATTGGCAGCCGCCGCCATGCTGCCTGGCATATTTGTCCAGGTGCCGTCTGGATTGGCGGTCGGGGGCAGTTTGTTGTCTGGCGTCCAGAGTGCGGACATGATTGTGCGGAACGAGACCGTCTTGGCGAACGGGACGACGATTTCTACGAGCGCGGATGTTGGTCCTGGAGACTTGAGCAATACGGCGTTTAATGTCCTGCTGAGCGTCATCCAGGTGGCTATCAGTATTAGTGTGGGATTGAGTCTGAGCGCACTTATTGTGTATCCGTACGGAAAGAGGAGGAGTGGGCTGTTTAGTTTTTAAGGTGAGGATCAAGGAAAGGAAACTGTCCATGGAGCATATTATAGAGGTAGATGGTCCTCGCTGGACCCATGCATCAGTGGGGAGTCTTGGGCATTTCAAAGGAGTTTATAGAGGGTTCGGGTTTGTTGCATATACCTTATTGTCCGGGCTGGCTGTTCCTCCAAGGGCTGGAGGTACGAACATCGATAATAGACACAGCAACCTTTGATAAATCGTCACCCTTCAGTACCTAACAATCACATTGGCCTTATACTGGAATTGATCAGTATTTGCGTATACAACTAATCTCTTGCATGGGTGAAAGAAGAGAGAAGCTACCTAGGAATCTACCTCGTAAGCGTGACATCCCTCTTGACAGCAATCCCCCTAATCTCCAACGGCCGTGGCCATCCACCAGCTTGATCTCCCAACCGTGGAGTGCCGGCCCGAATCTCGGTATGCACCGTCGGCCGAGTACTAATAATATCGCCAAAGTCACTGCCGTGCAAGGCCTGTCGACTAGCATTCAACCCCATCCCCATTCCCATGCTCATGGTCTGCCCAGGCGTCGTCTTTTCCGGGGGATAAAGCGGCGGACTAGGCGGCTTGATCCACGTCTTGGTGTACCCTTGCCCTGGCCCTGGCCCTGGCAAACAACTCTCATTCAGTCGCTCTTCGCTCTCGGTCGGTTGAAGTTCCACGTCCTCGGGGTAGTACGTGATTACTGCTTTGCTGCTCCGCCTGCCGCCGTTCGAACTACTTGCCCCGCCCCCATTGACAGAAGAAGAAGCTTGATCTTTCAGGTTGTAGTTGCCATACCCGCTCCCCGGGCCGACTCGCGATCGTAAACCGGGCACCCATTGACTTAGCAGCGGTCGCAAGGTGGGTAGACAAGAACAAACTATGCCCGAGCATAATTCGGCAATGGACCAGCACGAACTTTCGACGTTGTCCCATGTCGTGTCTGGGCTGAGCTTGAGGTACTGGATCCTGATGATGGAAATCGCACAGGTGAAGAATCCCAGCCCAAAGATTCCTAGCAGCAAGATCCGCTGTGGTCTTCTCAGATTCAGACTCTTGATGACCGGGAGCGGCAGGCAGAAAATGAGAACGTCCGTGACGATGTTGCCTGCTGCGTTGGCGTACCAAAAGGGGACGAGCTCGACGCATGCGCCGGGAGTGGCGGGGAGCCAGAATTTTTGCACCGGAACGCAGGTGAATATCACTACGAGGATTTGCGAGATGGACCAGATTATTATAAAGACTGTGGCGAGGCAGATGATTGTCTTCATGCGCTGGGAGGAGAAGACGCGGTAGTATTGGAAGAGGAAGGTTAGTTTGATGGCCCAGAGGGAGAAGTTGTAGAGGACTATTGAGGTCCAGAATGTCTTTTTGTAAATTGAAGGGGAAATGTTAGTGAGGAAGAAACAGGCTTGAGTAAGCAAGGAGAAGTGGACGGGTTAATTACCTCAAAGTATTTGGGTATCAGTTCTGGCGGAACGACCATGATGTGTCTGCCTGCTCCGTTTTTGCTGTCTGTGGTAATGGGGATATGGTGAGCAAAATGCTCGGGTCATGGGATTTGGGGGAGATGGCAAGTAGAAAGACATACTGGACGCCACCATGATGCCGCTCCCTAGGGCAAACGCCAGCGAGACAATGGCTGCAAAGTCGTCGAGCCCGACATGGTTGACAATGTATTTGCGGGTATAGGTCCGCAGGCCGACCGCGATGGTGGCAATGCTCAGGGTGACGGCTACGGCTATCAATGGTATATGGGCCCGTGATTCGTAGGCCCAGGGCGGCAACTCTGGAAGTGGCTGGTCGGAGGACATGATGTTGATTTGATATCGAAACTTGGGATCTGATAACGTCGTCGCCTATACGCTATCGGTCATGCTCCGTCCAATCCAGACCAGACGGAACGACAGACTGTGAAATCGACTTGACCGGCCAGAAGTGATGAAATGTAAGTGAAGAGAACCTCGGGAGGTGGGGACGGAGAGGACATATACAACATCATGGTTCGTTGATATGTATCAGTTTGCTCACAAAGGGTAACATACACATCTTGTCGAGCTTCCTCCCACCTCCCGCCTCCTCTTTTGGTAGAGAAGCCATGTTGCTCACTTACACCCAACGACAGGGGTTCGTTCAGGGGTGGGGCGACCGTTAACCGACGTCTGGTCACTTTCCTGTTTCCATCCAAGCGCGAGATACAAGTTGATAATCAAGCCTTTTTTGGTCCGCTTTTTATCCCGCACCCTTTGGCTTGTGAAGAAACCATGGCTCCCGAACCACTGTTTAGACTAGTCGAGCAGTGATTCCCCGGATTTACACTTTGTGGTTTCCTCCCGCTCCGCTGCACGCTCAGATCCTAAAGTCTGGTTACCATTGTCGATGTTGCTGAGGATAAACCTTACGGATCGATGATTGGTCAGTTAGCTCCTCGCGAGTGCTCCCAAAGTAGCATCGCTTCGGTGCCTTGCTTCTGGTGTGTCGGTTTGAGGGTGTGAAGATGTACATTAGCCCGGTAGTGGGTAAATTGATTTTCACTGAGATCCCGTGTGCTCAGTCGTTGTTACCCAGATTTTTTGTCGTTCTTTTCCTGGAAACCTGGATCGCTTTGAGGCTCGTTTAGTATCGCCACGACAATGAGGTGTGAATGAAATGTATGTTTTGGGATGAGGCTTTTTCGTTGTATCCTCATAAGAGATGAGAGTGTGCAGTGATGCCATTGCAGGCCACTGTTCACTTGTCCGATACCAACTTCCCCGGGTATGTTATCAGAGGAAACCGGCAACGCCATTACAGGTCCGTTTCATGACTTCAAGGAAGGGACGCCTCCTGTCAGTCAGATAACGACATCTGGACCCTGCTCAAAAAAAAAAGAAAGCTGACCACATGGCATCCATGACCCCTGCCGTCATTGATCAAGGATGTGAGATCTGTGGAATCTTTGAATGATAGACTCAGTTCAGGAGATGACCCCCCCAGCCTGACCGAACCTGTCATCCCAACTTAGACGAGCTGTCGTCTCGGTGGCATTGACATCGACACAGCGTGGATGATATTCGCAGTTCGGCTATATGAGACCAGCCACTTATGAGGTTGTGACGGGGATGGTATGGGAGTCACATTCGGAGTGGGTGAGGTTGGTATGGACTTGACAAGGCCACCGAGACATGCATATACGGAAAATATTTCCAGAACGCGAGCTATCGGTTGTGCAATCTTCATCAAGTCGCCGTTGAAGTGAGGCCTTTCTTGAACTGAAAAAGTCCAAGCGCTTGCAGGAGAACCTCACGTCTAGAAGTCGTGACCATCTGTAGAGGTAAAGTAGACTATACCTAATCGGCTCTAGCGACCGTGTAGTCGAAACAAACGCTAGGGCAAGATTCGGCCCTGCCAAGAACCATGAAGAGGGGGAGACAAGGGGCCGGAGGAGCTCCACTGACCTTTTTTTCCCGTCGTCGTCGCGGGGTTGGGTCGCGGTTCATGATCCGATAAGCCCAAGATGAACGATGGGAAGGAAGAATGGAGCTAGAACTCTTTGTGACTTGTTCCATTTTCCACTACCTTGTCTCAAAGGGCTACGGCGCTTATCATGAGACGCATTCAATGCCCATGGGCCCATGGGGGATCAGGGCGGTGACTTTTATTCACGAGATAAGCGCTCTTCAGTCAGTCTTATCTTTTTGATCCAGCCGAAATGTCATAGCACACATATTTATCTGCACAGGACGGTCTCGACTGTGGGCGCGGATAGGTGTTGAGTGTGAGGTAAGATATGAACGATATGTGAACTTCCTTTATAGGTATGGCGGGCCTGCACGGTGTATGTGAGCTACGCAAACGAACTACCTACCCACTCCATGAGAATGGTATGCTAAGTTGGTCTGATGTGTCTCTAGAACGCCACGCCCATCATTGTCTCTAGTCCGGAATAAGAGGGGGCGGGAGGAGGGTAGCCGATCCCAGTCTAGGAGTGGTTATGATACCGCTACTGGAGTCACTGGACCTTGCATGATGATTGTCTGATTCCGGATTCAGCCCTTCAGTTAAAGGTACTCACGGTACTGTCAACTGGCCCTCTTTAACTTCTCACCCGCCGTCCCGAGTAATGTTGATAGCTCGATTAGCCTTTCGTACCGCCTCAGACTCGCCGCGTCAAATGACGCTGGATCCACAGGATCCCTCACTAAAAGTTCCTCGACGATCTCGTCTGCCCTGGACATGTCAGCCCTGGCCGCCCTGTTCGCTTCTCGCAACTCGACATTCTCGATCTCTGTCCGTTGCTGCCGTGCCTTGAGTCGGCCAATGTTCAGCCGAAGCATCTGGACAACGTTTGGCACAGAACCGGTGGGTGGATTACCCGTCTCGCTCTCTGTACTGTTGATGTTTGGAGGTCCACTTGTACTTTCCGGATCTCGCTGGAGTCCGTTCGTGGATGCGACCCGAGATATCGAAGATGGACGAGAAGAAGAACTGGCCACGGAAGAGTCCCCGGGCGTTTGATTTGATGTTGCTGGTGTGACTGCATTGTTGTGCCACAAACCAGAAGCATTTCCGTCGCCACTGTCATTGCTATTTGACTGGTTGAATGGTGACGGGACCCAAACCGACCTTGGATCTTCTTCGGGGAGGAACACCATACACACAGGGGTTCCTAGGAGCCGCCTCGGGGTTAATCGTATGAGCATCAGATCTTGAGTCCCCGGGGTTTTCAAAGACAGGCACTGAGAGTATCTGAGACATCAGGATGGAGTTGTGATTCACTTTTCCCGAGCTCGGAGAGCTAAAACCTGGGAGGAATGATTGAGAGGGAGGTTCAAATCTGCCAAATGCCGTTTCTGTCAGTATGCTGAGCTGGACCTTTTCATGTGGTGTTCCAAGAACCGCAGCCCAACTTACGTGTTCACATTATATTGACCATAAGTGTGGATGTCAATATTTGACGGATAATCGGGCAACGTGAAGTCGGTAAAGTTAAGACTTGGGATGGTCAAGGACAGATCGCCAGCGATGTAATCTAGTCAAACTATGTCAGTCCTCAACTCCTCTTATCATCAGTAAACTGGTGGAATGTGATAACAGCAACAACTTACAGGGGTAGTAACTTGAACGTGCCCTCATCCAAGCATCCTCGTCCAGAGCGCTCATCCCGGGAATCAAAATACGGAATAGCTTCCACCAAATGTCTTCCTCTCCCAAAGTCGTGTTGCCGCACTGCTCGTCAATCGCAGCCTCATGGGTGATGTCCATAAATCGGTCGCCTTCTGGTTGTGTCTTCTGTCTACAGCCCCCTTCTGTCCTATGCTCGATCTGTCTTTTCTTAGTATCAAAGGATCTCCAACACATGTGGCACCGAAAGGATAACATGTGTCTGCGGCAGAGATGCTGTCTAAATAGGACTCTTGTCAGCCACTGGCCACAACCAAACTTTCCCGTGTACGTACTTTAGTCGGTATATCCCATCACAGCCGCCCTGCGGATTTCTGGGCCCCCTTTGGAGGCAATCCTGGAACGGCTCATAAGCTTGATAAGGGCAAGCAAAACGCTGCAAAATTTTGGGAGTTATCCTTCTTCGTTTGCTGGGGCTGTTTCCACTGCTGCCACCACCACCATCGTCGCCGGGAAGTCTCTTGTTCCGATTTTGTTCAGCCCCTGGAAGAGTGTCTGGCACATCATTTTCACGTCCTCCAGGCTCCGAAACGTCGTATCCGCCATCACCACCGGGCTGGTCATGTCCTGATTCGGGATTGTCGTTTTGAGTTGTATGCCCATATTTGTCCCCCTCTTCGGGCCTCATCTCGTCTTGGTAGTCTTGGCCTGACTCGGAGTCGGAATTCGACACCCTGGATAGCCGAGTTAGTGACATCAATTCCATGCGGATCGTTGCAATTCCGATTTGTCGGCCCAGGTACCCCGCTGGGATAGTCACATCGTTGACTTCATCCTGACTTGGTTTTGGATTCTCAACAGAACCTTTGATGGGCTGAAAGGGGGCATTTTCAGGTTCAGGTTCTGTGATATTTGTGTTTGTGAATTTCTGGCTGTAAGCGGACAGATCTTTGGCGTATTCTTCGCAGTCGTCCTCATCCGCGCTCTCCTCCCCGCTCTCATCCTCCCGCTCATCCTCGCCCTGAACCTCGCCTTCATACTGCCGCTCAATAGGTTCATATTTGTTGTTGGACTCATTCGCATCTATACTCTTGCATTTTTTCTCGCATATATTATCATTTTCCTTCTCGTTTTCGACACAGGTTTGCTCTGATTCATCTAACCAGCTAGAATCAGTTGGAGAAGCCGGTAGTAGTAGGCATGATAATGTATTGTTAGACGCAAACAGCACTGAACCTTTCGCTTTCAGCCGCGTTAGGTCTTTCCGTATATCCGGCTTGTTTTTATCTTGCTGTATCTCGTAGCCGGGGTCCATGGCAATGTGGAGTCCCGTCGAGCGGAAGGACAAAATTATCAAGAAAGAAAAGAAGAGCAAAAATAAGGTAGCTAGTACCTTATTACAGATGAAACTTTTCCAACGTGTTTGGGAAATTCAAGACCGGAATCACCGGATTACAAATAGGTCGAGTCCGAAACTACCTAGATTGTCAGCCTCGGGGCCCAATCACAGGCCGACACAACTGAGTTAGAGTTGTGTGAACGAATCATCTCTTAACCATGATACCATTGTTACGGGGTACTTGATTGGAATAGCGAATCATGTCTAATAGTAGGTACTCTCAAACATCAGCTGTCCCACACCATTCTTGGGTAGTAGTCGACAATGGCCCCTGATACGACAGGACAGGCTTCATCAAAGCCAGCAACGGCAATAAACAAGTATGTTTCCAGACCCCTAATGGAATCACAGAGTGGCTCGCTCACATCCGTCGTCTGACTCGTCTTCTTCTTAGGAAACCTCATCCGCAGACCCCCAAAACAGAATCACCGCCCCCAAATACAAGAAATAGGAGCACTATGGCATGTGAGCCCGAAAAATCGACCACTGCCACCAGTACCATGACATCGAAAGAGACATCCGACGATGGTTCTGGTACTGCTGAAACAACTACCCGGCCGAGCCAGGAACAGGAAGAACTCTTGTTCGGGGTTGGAAGTCAGTTTTGGTGAACAAGACAAGATGAATACTACGAGGCGGTCGATATAAAAAAAGAGCAATGAGTGGTACATGCATTAGTTCTAGCTTATAGCTCGCTACGTATTGGACGTAGGGAAATGAGACATGATTTCTATTATCCAGGTGCTGCTGATATTTTATGTCTAGTGTCACGGTTGATGGCAGTCTAATCCTTAATATGCCTTGAGAAATGGTCTGAGTACCGATCGTCTAGATTCCAATAGGCACCCAGGATACTTCCAAACCTCGGTGTCTCGCCATCTCCCCTTTTAGAGTGCAGTAGCCACTCCTGATCGGTTCATCCCAAAGGCCCACCCGTCTGGGAACCTGATGGGCGATTTTGGCCGGGGCTCCATCCTTAGCATCCCGAGGTCCCTCGCAGGCTGAAACCCACACGCCAGCCTCTCGAGAGTATGAAGATTGCTACCAGTATCCAGCCCACACTTTCCCGTCTTTTCTACATCTGAAGAAACGCCCAAATCTTGTTTCTTTAGTTTCAAGTTGCCTGCCAAAGCCAGATAAACGTGCTGTCCCATCCAACTCGTCAGCTCGGCTGGACCAAGCGCCATCCTGATGACAATCACTACATAAGTGATGACTGCTAGGCTGCCAAACAGAAATGTCACGTTGTAATAGCTCCCTGCTTGACCTGTAGCTCGGGTCCCAGAATAGACAGGATATCGGACGTGGATATTCCGGCTGCTACCGATGTCAACTGGGGTCGTGCTGAACTTGGTGTGGTTCCAGAGGGGCCCTGATATTGATATGAAAGGGGTCAAGGAGGCATGGTATTCCTTTTCATTGATCCAATTTTGTGTTGAGTTCAATGAGTTTAGGGTGAGATTTGAACTGGCCTGGGATAAAGGGAGATGATTCGGGCTAAACGGTCGCCGTGGAGGATTCAGGGGCGCATGGCCTAGGCCGACGTTAGTATTGTTGCTGGATGTATGGTTGTCTTGCAGCTGCATCCCCCATTCGGCCATGATGCTTCGAAGCAAAGCGCTTACCCCCTCGCGAGGGCTGGCCTTGCTGTCAAGCAACGTAGCTTCAATCCATCTCCTGTACAGTTGAAGAGGCTCGCCATATCGCTCAGTGTTAACCGTGGCGGTACCGTTGACGACGATCCGGACCGAGGATAAACTGCCATCCTGGTCGGATAGGGTCGAGCAGTCGCCTCCTGATACGAGCCGTTGAACTACCCCAACGGTCAAGTGAACGTTATAGGTAAGTCTCTGGGCAACAGGTTGCTTGAGGGAACCGTTTTGGACCCAGTCTCCATTCTCAGCCCACCGGATCTCTACTGTCCCTGGTTCAGAGATTCTGTAGTCGATAACGACTCCCTGGGATTGGGATGGCTTTGTTCCGTTGCTGAACCAGTTGGGACTGGAGCTTTCACCCCTGAGCCAACCGGTATTGTTGGTAGACATGAGGGTGTCTCCATCTTCAACGCTTGTCTTTTGTTGGTCGGCAACCATGATAATCTCTCGGGTGTAGAGCATGCCTTCGTCTTGGGCATCAAAGATATCCCCGCAGTCTGCCCAACCAGCCATGACAATGCTTGTCGGTGGTATGAGGTGATCGTCCATTTCAATGCCGCTGCCTTGATGCTGATGAAGGAAAGCACGGTTGGTACTCGAGTGAGCACTGTCACCAAGCCAAGGGCTCGTTGTGCCATTTTGAAAGAGGGCCCTCATGGGTGGAACTCGGAGGGTCACTAGTGACTCTTGTATACTCTGGTGATTGAGAAGCGTCACTTCAATGACCGCGAAGGGATATCCAACCGTTGCAAGAAGTCCCAGGGCCAATATCATGTACCGGACCAGAATAAAGGCTGGAAAGCCTCTGAAGCCAATTGTCACCGGTGCATAAGGCTGCGAGTTGAGATAGCGTGCGTAGTCTAGACCAGACGAGCGGCCAGTAGAGCGGAAGCTGCACCACAAGTCGAACATGTGAGTGTAGGTGCCTACGTATCCGAAGGAGAGAAGTCCAAAAGTGACGCCGAGGATCGAGAGCCATGTCTCGACACCCCAGTCGGCTCCGACACGGAACACGGCGTTGGTGTAGTCATAGCCGATTACCGCGTCGTTTGGGCGTCGGTAGGTGGTAGACGAGTTGATGCAGAAAAAGACGAGAGTTGTGCCGCCGACAAACAGAGCTGATAAGGAAAGCCCGCCTACCCGCTGCGCTCGGGTGATGAGTTTGCGGGTCATAATTACCCGATACCAAAACTGTGCCTTCCACAATAAAAGGAATGAGTACTGAAATGGCCGGGTCTTTCGCGGGAAGGATTCATCTCGCAGGAGATCTTCGATTCTTATAGTGTTGTTATCGATGCTCTTTCAGGTCCAGAATCGCTCCTGTGTTTCTCTGTGTTCAACAAGGCGTACTTCTCGAACAACCTTGCGAACTGCATCCAAAATTGCCGACAAGGCGACCAGGCTATCAATCTAAGCGAAAATGGGCCCCTTCCAAAGCCACAAGGCACGTTACGTATCTGCGTGACAGTCCTGCGGTATGGTGTCCAATTTGTTTAGAAGGGGGACCAGTTTAACCATGTTATCTTATACAAACGCGGCCTACCGAGCAGCCACGGTTTTTAATTTGATCCAACTCTACCGTTGGCTCTCTAATGTTGTACAATCCAGGAATCCGGTTCAAAATGTGGTTATGGACCTCCTGCCTTGATAGTAAGGTGGTAGCTGATTCCAAGTCAAAGTTCAGCCATGTGAGCAACATCTGTATGCTGCGCCGTCTCCGAGTTGTTGACCGAAGCATCAATGTACGTCATTGCTTTGATAGATGATAGCAGTAACAGTGCCTCTCGTTACTGTGGCGGTTCTGGAAAACCTGATTCCAGCTCAGCCATCTCCTTATCTATCACTGCCACATCACCCCCAGAAGTCAGGCCAATTCTGGCGAGGGCATTCCAAAGTCAATCAAGCAACGCTATATCATCTGAACGCAATCAATTCCAAAGATGCCGAGAATAATGCCAATTCAACGCAATTCAACTAACACTTGGATGGCTGGAAGTAGGTGGGCTACCATACATAACCCTAACCTTAACCCGACTTCCAGGTTGTGTCTAGCCCCTGAAAACCGAGAACGGATTCATCCTTACATGTAACCACTCTTCCAACCGTTAAGTCACTCAAGGAGTCCAAATCAATAACTCTGCCTTATGTTAGACTATTTCAAACCAATGCAGGAATGGAATTGATTTGCTTCTTCGAAACCATGTTCTGGGTTCCTCCTGACGCAATACGCACTGAGTTATGACACGTCGAATGAGAAACGTTTCACCTCTTACCTCCCCTTTTCAGCTAACATGTCTGCCCTTGAACTCGGAATACCGGCTATGAAAAGATTAAAACGCATGAAAATTCGTCCCTCAGAAGACGAACTGTTGCAATAGTCGGCGGTAGGTTCTGTTACAAGGGACAAGTGATCAAGTTAATTAAACAACTTCTAAACAGAACAACTTCACGGCCCTCTCCTACCATGAGTTCAAGAGTGACTTATTCCCACTACTTGTTCTGTAACCGTGTATAACAAGTTACTACAGAAACCGCCTACGAGAGAAGAGATAAATGATGTGTTTGTTATACATGTTCACATGACAGCACGTCATTCTCCCAGCCAATCAGCTCATCCCACTAATACCGTAACGTGGGGCCTGTAAAACGTGGGGTAGGCTTACAAATCCTCTTCACGACATCATCCGGGACACAACCGGTCCGGACATCAACATCACTGCATTCTCCCGAATTCACGCTGGGATAACACGCCGGTTACTTGTCTTTGGAAAGGGTTTCTCGGGTATTATAACCGACTCGAAGGCTCCTCGGAACCACCGGACTGTCAATTGATTTCGTTCTTATCTTCTCACCGAGGCCCGGTCGTCGTTGCAAAATGACAGTCCCCCCCAACCCCGGTGCTCCCGAACGACCCGAGGAAGTCTCTAAATCAAACTCAAAAGTCCAAGTCATACCCACCGATTATTTCGACGAGGACACACCCCTCTTGTCATCGCCTTTCTCACCTGATCCTGCCAGTTATGCTGCTGGGAATGGCTCATCCTCGAGGAATCGTTCGGTGGCCCCGGATGAAGAAGCACCCCTTCTGTCGGAAGAAGGACCTCGTGAAGACCGCCAGGAGGAAGATGAGCTTGACGACGAACAAGAGGAAAAGAAACCACGTGGGGCCGGGTGGTATATCTGGCGGGCGGTTGTTTTCATCGTGACGGCGTTGTTGGCGACGATTTTCATCAAGGGGTGTGTTGATGGGGATGTTGATGTGAGTTTTTATACTTTCAGCCCTTCCCTTCTGAGGTGCTGTGCTTGGAGTTGGTCCATTTTATGTGGTTCTCATGATGGTCTGGACAACGAGAGGAAGCGTAAAGATGATAGATTTGAAATCAGCAAACTGACAAATCTCCTTGACTCAGTTCGGTAAAGCCCTGGCATCGGCATTTCGAGGTGGGGTCTCCGGAGCAGCGGCTATGTTTCTTCAGGTGCTGTTGTTGATGGTAAGTACATTCCACTACCTCTGGTTGGTAGCTACTCGGGTCGGTGGGAGCAAGACTAATCAGAACCGGCACTGAAAAACAGCCCCTTCGGACGATAATGAACTACCAATACCGCTATGGATCCTCGTTCACAGCCGCGACCAAGACCTTGTACCATGATGGCGGGTTCGGGAGGTATTATCAGGGATTGGGGGCTGCTTTGTTCCAAGGTTGGTGAACGGTTGCAGATGTCATATTATTTCTCCTCTCTTGGCCAGCAAGCATCGCTTATGCGGCATGGATGGATGTTCTTCCGTTTGATTCATTGAACATTGGATATTGCGAACCTCATGAGCAAGTTGACTGACTGACACTGCGTTCAGGACCGCTTGCCCGCTTCGGGGACACGGCAGCGAACGCGGGCATCCTCGCGATCCTTGCTTCGAATGCCTACCTCAAAGACTCGCCAAAATGGTTCCAGACTATCTTTGTTTCGTTTTGGTAAGTCTGGCTTTTCTTTTACCTGCCGCTTTTTACCTTCCCTACCTACTTGCAACTCTGGTTTGGGAAAAGAAAGAAAAAAAGGAAAAAAAGGAAAAAACCAAAAACCATCAAACTGGCATAAAGTTTTTTTATTCAGGGCACCCCCGAAGGGATGCCCCTATGAAAAGCCTCTCGGCGGCTTTTACTTGGGGGGATGGACGGCGGAGTCGAACCCGAGCCTTAACATTGATTCTGTGCTCGGGAACGCTAGAGGGGATATTAAGAGGCAGACGCTTAACCACTGAGCCAACGGCCCAATTGCTTGTCCTGCCTCACCCCTCGTTGAAAGCTGTGTCGGAAAGAGGGGTTATATGCTTGCATTCACCTCAGGATGGAAGGTGCGACCGGCCGGGCTGTTTGGTCAGGCAGATACGGCGGGTCATTGGAGGGAAGGATGAGATTGAGCCACCACGGGTCCCGAGGATGATCCGCGGGGTGCCGACTCGACCGGCAACGCAGTTATCATCGCCGGAGGCTTTTATTCCTGCGAGGCAGAGAACATAACCTCCCTGGACCTGCTTACTGACAACGAAAAGCCCGTTATTCCAAGCATCCTAGCTAACCTCAATAATGAAAACAGCGCCGCAGGATTCAGAATAGGACTCACACCAATCGACACGCTCAAGACGACTCTGCAAACCCAAGGCGCCAGGGGAACTGCGCTCCTCCGCCGAAGGATCAAGAAAGACGGGATAACCAGCCTCTGGTGGGGAGCCATCGCTACTGCTTTGGCTACCTTTGTGGGCAATTACCCGTGGTTTGCTACCGTACAATCTTTTTCCCTTCACTTCCCTTCTCCCAAATTCACTTGCTTCGGTTTCTCAACTAACTTGTAAAATTTGTAGTACAACACCCTAGACGGCGCGATCCCCACCCCATCAAAAGACGATGAGCTGTTACTGTGGCTCCTCCGGCTGGCATTTATTGGGTTTGTGGCGAGTGTAGTGTCCGACTCGGTGTCGAATTCGCTGCGAGTGGTAAAGACCTACCGCCAGGTTAACGACGTCGAGGTGTCGTATACCCAGGCGGCGACGAACGTTATCCGGGCGGATGGGATTGTCGGCTTGTTTGGAAGAGGACTCAAGACACGGATCTTGTGTAATGGGTTGCAGGGGTTGTTGTTTTCTATTTTGTGGAAGTTGTTTTTGGATGCGTGAGTTTTCGCCTCTTTTGGTCCTTTGCTTCCTGAACTATCGTGCGTCGTTGAGGTTACGGTGATGCTAACGAGTTTCTTTGGCAGATTGAACCGCAAGTGATCTTATTTATGAGCATATAATGGAGCAGTGAGTATATCTAGTATGAAGAGGAGATATAAGGACAGACATAGTATGACGATGCTGGGGTACATGAACATGGCATGGAAGCGATATCAGCATCTGAACTTATGGTTGAAATAGCATGCATAGGGTTAGGGTTATACATGCATCGTGAATTTGAATCAAGGGTTGTCGACGGGGCGATATGATTGGTCAGAAATATCACCAAATCTGACGTCAACTCCGACCCGAATGTGCAATCCTTGCGCAACTGCGGCGTGATGAATTGGAATAAGATGTTCCCGTCATCATTGACGAACGGGAGGCCGTAGATGGGATATGACGGATGTCAAGATGCGAAGCGAACTTGGTGGGTAAGCGACAGTGTCTCACCAGAGTCGCATCAGGGCTGGGCGAGGGGATTGGATGAACTCCAGAACAGGAGTCGGTTTTAGCCTTTGGGGTGTTTTGTTCTTGCGATTTATTTTGCCTATTCCGTCAATGTGATATTGAAGACCGAATACGAGTATGAGATAAAGCTGGAGGAATGGAGGTGTTCATGTTGTATTACACGACTTCCGGTTAATACTGGGCGTCTTTCACTCTGGAGATGGTGTGGAGGCTTTGCTTCATGTCAGGTACCGTCGAGAATGAAGATCTGATAGACAGTTGACAGTGAAAGAAATATTGATCACGGGTTTGGCGAGCTCAACAGCGACGGTGATGATGCTGAGATCTCCGGCTTGGCCCCGTTGCTCAGCCTTCGGGTGATGTGCTGTTTCGTAGAATCGTGGCGGTGGTACGCGGCGTACAAGTGCAGGGGTATGCGAGACTTGGACGACCCAGCCACTCGGGATCGATTTTCACCGTTGACCCAAAAAGGATACAATGCGAGGCAGACTGGGCACTTTGAGGATGAGAGACTGCAGCAACTGATGTGGAATCCTGGCAAAAGTTCATTTTTGAGGTGATCGCCCAGTTGCTTCTCCTCAGCTGAGTATATATTGACCTGTTGGTTCTGGTTATTCAGTGATCCTTCCAGGCACTGGTTTTATAGCGAGCCAGAGCTGAAGTCAGCTGTGTTGGTGAGAGCGAGGCAATCAGCATGATCACCGTCATGGATGATAACTGTGTGAAAAACAGGATAAAACCTCGTTGATCAAGTGTTCGACGCCAACGAAAGGACAAGAATGATGTCTTCGTATTCTGGGTGCCACAATCCCGTTTTGATGTGTTGTCAAGGTTCCCCAATGCTTGTGGTTGGAGCTTGACGATTGGGTGCCCCTCTTGCCGTCTCCCGTGCTCCCCCACCTTCAGTTACAGCAAGGAGAATTCCTTAGGAAAGGTCCACGCTTGAAACAACCCGTCAAGCTCCTGTCAATTTCTTCAGGAGGAGGAAAAACGTGGATGCATTGAAAAAGATCCTGCATTTGATGATATTCTCTATATCCACCTCAGCTGACGTTAAAGTGGAGAGGTGAGGAAGAAATCTCATGGCCTTGTCAGGGTCAGGCCAGCTTCAGGCCCTCAGGTTCAGATGATAGATCTGTGAGAGTCTGAGAGAAGAACCGCCGTAAAAAGTGCCTGCACCGCCGCCTGAAAATAGAACCCCTGGTCGCCCAGTCCCAGCGCTAGCCTGCCGACCCCAGCCATCGGCTTGCCTTGCCAAAATCTTGGGCGGGTCCCCGAACGAGACAGGAGCTTGATTGAGAGAAGCCTTGCCCCATGTTTTACTTGTAAGTTGCATGCTTGTTTTTGCAAATAATATCAATTCTCATTCATCTTGTCGCCGTCTTTTCACTGCTTAATTTGTCAATCTCACCTTTACATTTTGCTGTCTTATTCTATCCCGGTATTCGCGACGAATCGAGATGTGATACCCGAGCCCTCGGACTGCCTTGCCAGCGAACGAGACTACGACACCACGGAACGGATCCATTAGCTGATTCTTGGAGCGATTGCCCCATCAACGCAACCCAACAACAGCCTTTCTTGCAGCATTAGCAAACTCTTGCTCTTCTTTTGAGAGAAAAGCAAACCCCAAGAAGAATCTTCGGACGAAAGATACTGTACTCGATCCGAAAACATACCTCGAGTCACTGTTACGCTTGTTTTTCATCGCAAGCTCCACGGAGCGCAATGCAGGCGCTTCGGTCTCCATCGCCATTCTAGGCCGCCGCAGACCGAGATCAGACAGAAAAGCAAAAGGACGGATTGAACCACACCACCCGGACCAAAATCCATTGCCAGCATTTCGTCGTGACCAACAAGGGCTCGAGGCGAAGATGCCTGGCCCTCTCTTTCGAATACCAATCCCGGTCCCAGGGCAACCGTACCGGGCTCCCGCAAACCTCGAGGCTGCATCCGCGGCAGCGCACATATTATCACCTCGGCGGGAAGCCGACAAGCCAAAACCGACAACAATTGTAAGACTCTTTGCCGACGCACCTCCTGTTTGAACCCAATACTTACCACCCCTTCGTGCTTGCAAGGCCATCGCAGGCGTCGTAGGCGGCATCGTCCTCCTTCTCGGCATAATCATTGGAGTACGCACGCTCCGCAGCCGCCACCCCAACCCGAAATACATACCCACGCCGTTCCTGAAGCGAGCATGGAGCAACTGGAAAGTCCCAAACTATAAAACCGCGCGAAACAGCCATGCCTACGAACCCACCCGCAGCAGCGTAGGCGACGATGACCTCTCTCGGCGACAGACCCGCACAACTCCAGATACCAGCGTCACCTACCCATCTCAGACCCTCGAGCGCGGCGCCTCTACGGCCAACAATAACGCCGCTGCAGGAGTCGACCGAAACACATCCGTACGGAGCGTAATGACTCTGCCAGTGTATCGTCCCCGCCCGACAGAAAACGAACAAGTTCTCGGTCGCGAGGGCGAGCGCGACGGTATTGATGTAGTCGTCGAGATGCCGACCGCCGAGGAGGAAGAAGCCCTTCGGGAGGAGGAAATGAATGCGTTGTACCAGATCCGCCTGACAAGACGACAGCAGATCGCCGAGCGCGAAGAGCGGAGGCGTCTGCGCCGCGAGGCCCGCGAAAACAATGATATCCTTGCGTTGCAGGACTTGCGCCGTCAGACGAGGGATTCGGCGGGCAGGAATAATGAGGCTATCGAAGACTTGCGCGCTGAACATGAGCGTGTCAGGGAGGCGGCGAGACAAAGGGCCGTGAGCAGCGTGAGTTATGCGGATCTGGGAGTGGCTAGGGCGGATGGGACGAGGATCAGGGCGAATAGTACCGAGAGTGAACGGGTCGGATTGCTCAGTGACGCGGCGAGCATTGGGCAAAGGGCGCGTTCGGGTTCTGCAGCGGCTGGGGATAATGGTCTTCAGCACAGAAGAGATCGGTCGTCCGAGTCGATTATCTCGATCGATACGGCTAGGAGTAACGGGGACCTGGCCCCCGAGTCGCCATCTATATTCACGGGCGGCGCAGGGAGCAGTACCTTTAGTCTGGCGAGCAGCACTGGCGGTCTGGGGATGGGGAGGATACGCTCCAATTCGCACTCCCGCTCGGGACTGAACACGCCCCGCGCTGGGTCGAGTCCCGAGATGATTGACTCGTTTGAGGCCGATGGAAGGGGAAGTGGTGATTCGGGAGATTTGAATATGCCTCCACCGCCGGATTATGAAACCGTCAGCTTGGGCGATATTACGCCTGCGAGATCGGGGAGGAATAGCCCGTACGATGACCCGCCGCCGGAGTATCCTGGTGGAAGTGGGAACTCGGGGGCCGGGAGGATACGGAATAACAGGTTGTCGGCACAGATGGAAGGGATGGTGGTTTCGCAGCTTTCGGCCGCGCGGTCGCGGGGAAATTCGCCCATGCCGTCGCCTGCTGTGCCGGGGACGCCAATGAGGCTGCCTGAACTTCGGTTACCGCAGATTGTGATTGACCCAGCGACGGGCAGCGCGTCGAGGTAGTTTTGGAGGTCGGTGGAAGTGCAGTACTGAGTGGAACCAATACATGATACCATGGAGTGATCGAAGTGATGACTTTTTGTTCGTCTAGGGGTAGGCGCAGAGGACAGGAGGACAAGCAAAGAAACAGTAACCGGGGGCATATCCCTACACCGGCGTTTTGGATATTTTCTGTATTCTCGTATAATGAATCATCTTTCGGATATGGCGAAATGGACTGTGGTATAAAAGTTTCTTGTTACCGGACCGGAATGGAGTTTTGGGATTGTCTGGCTGGAATGCGTTTTCCTTTGTCTCACTATCCACCACACCGGTCTAACTCTAAGCGAATATAGCAAAGTGATGCTCCTCTTTATTCAATTGAACATTACTTGCATCTTCACCAGGAAACGATAGCTATACTCTCAACAAATTCCGCTCGACTAGAGCAACATCCCGCCTTTGTCCAACACTACCTTCGAATTTCAGAATTCCCGAGGCAACTACCGGATTGTGGTTTGCTTTGTCACTGTTGGCCCCGAACATCTTCCGGATCCCGACTTGGACCAAGTTCTTCCCGATGTTTTGATTTTTCTTGGGTAAGGCATGGAATATGGCGGCGACCTGAGCCTGCGGATGCCAGGAGAGATGTTATCCCAGAATACGATATTATACTAGATACAGAATCGGGACAACACAGCGCTGTACGGTACGATTAGTTCCGTGGTGGGAGCGGAAGCAAAGGTGGAGTCCCGAAGCCCCGAAGGCCGAAGCTCCGGGGGCCATGTGGTATTGAGACATCTTCCCTTTGTTACACATGGCATTGCATTCAATGACAGTGCTGCAGATTAACTCTATTTTCCGCGGAAATCATCTCATGATATTTACGATGTATTTGAGCTTCTACTTGGAGGCTATTCTTTTTTCCGCCAAGGTTGACGTCATGTCCTCTAACGAAAGCCTCATACGCGTTACCGAATGTCTCAGTCCCTCGTTGTGAAATCACCCGAATCATTTATGAGCAAGAATTCACACGACTATCGTTAAGATATTTAAAGTCACAACGATTATGAGAAAGTAGTGACAAAATTTGGACTCAGGGCCAAACGTCAGATTGATAATCAGTAGGCCAGATTCAATTTTATCCCAGATTTGTAATGTCAACCGCCTGCCTGACAACACTCCAGAGTACATACACTGATCGTACGTAATTGCCCATTTCCCTCGGAAATGGATGAAGGTGATGAGTGATCAGAATTATCTAGGTAGATACCTTACACTGACTTGTTAGTCCTTGACCTCAATACAGTACCGATGTGGGAAAGGTATCAGTCTTGATGAACATGCTCAGAATATTATATAAACACATCTGACCCTCATCTTGGCAAGCTCTCGCTGTAAATAGTTGCTATCAGTTCCGTCCAGGGCCATCTGTATTCTACATTTCCAAGCTTGCTTGCATCACAATATTTGTTCTTTAAATCGTAATATTCTTCATAACTGCTCTCACCTCTCTTCGTCTATATACAATTATTTCATCACGCATTCTCATGACCTGAGCCGGGTTGATTAGTAGGCACTGGAAGGAACCTCGGCACCAACTTCGAACAGACCAACAGTTCATCACATCCTACGGACAGGGCTTGTTTCATCCAATATCGGTACAAGTGTATACCACACAAAATCCAAGAAAAGCAGCAGAGAGGCGAAACAAGCACCCAAACAACACACCACCCGGAATCTCGTTCCCGCAGAATCAAACAAAGACGGGCGCCATACGACGCTGCTAAACCCCCTTTAGGAAAGGAACAGTGGAGGAGATAGCATCCACACCATCCAACAGCTCGGTACTTGAGCAAATAAAAAACAAACGGAAGTCGAAAGGGGCGAACTCCTCCCCCGCATTCTGTTTCTGGGTTGACAATATTTCCATTTTGTCTTTTTTCATCGCCGATTCACCCAAGACAAGCCTCTTGATTTTTGAGAGGAAGCATTGTTAGACGTTTCGAAACGGCTTGGATTTGACGTTTCTTGGCTTTGCCCTAGGAAGATTTTCAGGTCTTTCTCTCGACGACGTCCAACCTCGGCCTGCTCTTTACTCAAGTTCTCCGGAAGATCTGATAAAGACACCTCGAGATACTATTACCAAGGATTCACGCGGCCATAAGGCGGAACATTAATCACAGCTGCAGGAACAGTCTTATCGAAGACAGAAAACAAACCTACCACATCACAAGATGGAGAAAGGTCCCAGGATAGGGGGCGACTCACCCGCAACTTCATCATCCTCATCTTCCCTGAAAGAAAAGGCCCAGCTCGAATCCACTCAACCACCACCACAGTCTAAACAGAGTGAAGTCCCTAATTCACCATCTTCTTCCTCATCGTCCACCAACAGCGAAGAAGAAGACCTCGAAGAAATCCTCGAAGAACTAGGCCCCGGCGCGGATATAATCCATACCCCAACCCACCAGCACCAGCAACATCATGGCCACAACACACTATCCCGCCCAACAACAGCCCGATCTCACAAATCTTCCAGACCCCAAAAATCCACCACCAAGTCAACCTCCCCAGAGGGCCACCACCCAAAAAACGAATCCAATGGGCCTCACCACCACGTGCCCAATCCCGACGGTGGCCTCCAAGCATGGCTCCAAGTCCTCGGCTCAACAATAATCCTAGTCCTAACCTGGGGTCTGATAAACACTTTTGGCGTCTACCAAGAGTATTACGAGTCCACTCTCCTCCCTTCCTCAAGCTCTAGCCAAATAAGCTGGATCGGCTCGGTCCAGGCTTCGTTCCTTTTCCTTGTGGGGGTAATATCCGGCCCGTTGTTCGACGCGGGATATTTTCGCCATTTACTTTGGGCAGGTATCTTTCTGGTCGTATTCGGGCAGTTCATGACGTCTTTGTGTAGCGTCTACTGGCAGGTCTTGTTGGCGCAGGGGTTTTGTATCGGGGCTGGGATGGGATTCTTGTTTCTTCCGAGTACCGCGATAGTGAGTCAGTACTTTCACAAGAGGAGGGCGTTGGCTATTGGGATTGCGAGTGCAGGATCTCCGGTGGCTGGAATCGTTTTTCCAATCATATTCAGCAGGCTCGAGCCGAAAATCGGGTTTGGCTGGACGACGCGGGTTATTGCCTTTATTTTGTTGGGCATTTCAGTCATTCCGTTGGTGTTTATGAAGACACGGTTACCAGTTAGTGGGAAGAAGAGGGCGCTTTTTGATCCCACGGCCGTGAGGGATGCGCCCTTGGTGCTGTTTACCTTGGGCGGGTTTTTTGCGTTTTTGGCATTATATGTGCCGTTTTTTTACATCACTGTTTTTGCGACTTCTCATGGGATTTCGACACCCGATTTCGCGCCGTACTTGGTTACGATTTTGAATGCCGGGAGCATTATTGGACGACTTGGGCCGAATGCGCTGGCGGATCGCTGGGGGAGCTTGAATGTCATGCTCGTTTGTACTGTTGTCAGTGCGGTTTTGGCGTTTGGGTGGATGGGGATTGAGAATCAGGCGGGATCGATTGTTTTTGCGTTGTTGTATGGTGCCAGTTCGGGGGGAGTGGTTAGTCTTTGCCCGAGTGTGTTGTTTGGGCTGACGGAGGACATGAGGTTGTTGGGGACGAGGATGGGCATGAATTTCCTGGTGCTGGGCTTTTCGATCATGATCGGGACGCCGATTGCTGGTGCTATTCTTGGTGACATGACGCAGGCAGAGTGGCTGGGCATGATGGGGTATGGTGCTGCTGGCTTGGTTCTTGCCGTTGTGCTGTTTATCGGCGCGAGATTGGCGGCATACAAGAAGGACAAGAGCTTGAAGGCGTGATGGGAGACACTCGGCTCAGATCCGAGATGCATGGGCGGTGAAAGTTGCAGCGCATCAGGGTATAACAATACTTGCTCGACCCCCGGAGCATCGGGCGTTTGGAGTTTGGTTCATGGTTTCGCGGGAGAATAGACGAATAGTATATAGTAGCATTAATAAATATAGAATATTGCATCTGTCTATTTATTAGAGTCTTATAGTATCTTGTGCCGTCGTGATGTCAACCGGAAACTGAACCGAAAAAGGGGCGTGGGCATGTAGACGGTGTGTTTTTGTGAAAGTCTGTTGCCGGGGGCACGTAATAAATCTCCGGCCGATCTTACCGATCAAACGGTAAAGACATTGAACATTGCAGAACACAAAGCTGATGAAACAGTTCACGGACAAACTTGCGTAAACATCAAACATCTGTCCATGGCGTCTGTCAAGTTCGGCAGACGGAGCGACGTCGGACGGCTGAGAGGACGGGCAGTCTTCCGCTTGGTTGTCGCTGACTGATGAGTGGATCACGAGCCTGCGATGCACCTACGGTAGCTCTCCCAAGCCAGAGATTGGGGAGTCGAGTAGCACCGAACCATGGGCAAACCGCCTGATGGATGTCTGTAATGGAACATCTCGTTAACCAACCCGAAATACGGTTAGCTAGACTTTCTTGCTCGCATTGCGTTGTGTAGATAAGATGGATTGTGAAGAAAAGATAATTTGGTGTTTCACGGCGTGGTCAATTTGTCAAGGTGACTAATGATCACGCAAGAGGACCGCAACGCCTAGAAGGACCAATAGGGGCTTGTCAGCCCTTATTAAGCACCCAATTCAAACGTTCACTCACCATGGCTCGGCGCTTTGTTGGAGGGGTTACAGTGGGGAGCTGCACTCGTTCGGTTGATTGAGGGGTAAAGGGTACTTCGGGTGGAGCCGAAAATAGCCTGGTGCATTAACAGACGAGATCTTGTTCACAAAACATGATGCCCCTTCCCGATCAGGGGCTTGTTAATCGGCCTTTGATAGCGAGTGAGAGGTCAGGTATTCGTGCTCTCTGCGGCTCCCAAGTTACCTGGTACCTACCCGGAAGTTCAGGCACGGGTATTATTGATCAAGAGCTCCCTATTGATGAAAGCTTCAAGCTGTTGCTGACTGAGGCCTGACAGATGTGGGCTTTGTTATCGTTAATGGGTCCCGAAAGCGCTGTCAAACTACTTGACACACCGTCGGGGGAAGAACAAGGGTGGCTGTCGCCGATTATCTCATCATGACGAATGTAACAGCTCTCGTCCCAGTGACGGGTCGTGGGACCTCCTCGGGGCAGATCTGCAATGTGGTGACAATGGCAACCGCATTCCATGCTGGTGCCAACAATATATATAGCCGGGCCATCGCCAGTATCTCCCGTGTTTCCGTTACTTCAGTCCATCAACATTCCCCTACACACTTGATACCCCCATAGCATTCGCCTCTGATACCATCCGACAACACTTTATCCTACAATACCACACCTAACAGCAAACATGGCTCCCAAGATTGCTATCGTCTATGTACGTCACACCTGACGGCTCCCAATCCTCAGGAAACATGGCAACTAACACGCATTGGTCAGTACTCGATGTACGGGCACATCAAGCAGCTCGCCGAGGCAGAAAAGGCCGGCATCGAGAAGGCTGGCGGCACCGCCGATATCTTCCAGTATGTTATTCAAGACCCAGCTAGAGATGCCAAGCAGAACTGACAATGGCATGACAGAATCCCAGAGACCCTCCCCGGTGATGTGCTCGCCAAGATGCACGCGCCCCCCAAGCCCACAGACATTCCCGTGCTCGAGGACCCTACCACACTCGAGGCCTACGACGGCTTTCTGCTTGGCATCCCGACACGTTATGGCAACTTTCCCGCACAATGGAAGACATTCTGGGACAAGACTGGCAAGCAATGGTCGACGGGAGGCTTCTGGGGCAAGTACGCTGGCGTCTTCATCTCTACCGCCAGCTTGGGTGGCGGGCAGGAGTCAACAGCCATTGCGGCCATGAGCACCCTCGCCCACCACGGCATCATCTACGTCCCTCTCGGCTATGCCAAGTCATTTGCGCTCCAGACCGACTTGACCGAGATCCACGGCGGCAGCCCTTGGGGCGCTGGCACTTTTGCCGGTCCCGACGGCAGCAGACAACCTACTGAGAAGGAGAAGGAACTGGCGACGATCCAGGGCGAGTGGTTCTACAAGGCTGTGGCCAAGGGGACTGGTGCGTGACTAGAAGATAGCAGTGAGGGTGCACATGCTGCGGCTGTAACGGAGCCAACTCCGGCGGCCGACCGAGCTGCGGCGGGGACGAACGGAGCAAAGAAGGATGAGCCAAGGGAAAGTCCGGCCAAGAAGGACAAGAGTGGGCCTTGTGGCTTGCCCAACAAGTGTCTTATTCAGTAAATACCAATAACTTATAAATAATTTTCGACTTCAAAAATATGGACTGTCGTTGATTCGGTAAGGTATGTGACAGCAGGTCGGAGCAAATCTTGTAGCCATCCGAATTTAACGACCTCAAGCAGGTGAGCAATCAGTGTTGGGGGAGATAAAGATCTAATTCCACGACTGATCATGCAATCACCAACGGGAAATGAGGACCAGACCCCCAATCCACGATCGGATGTGCGTGGTTCGGAAGGAACGGCGAACCGGCAGAACTTTAATGGCAGCCCGGCTGTGTAACCCGACGCATGTCCGACGTTGAGGCAGCAAACTTGGCCCGGACCTCTCATTTCTCTCTCTTTCCATTTCATCCATGGTCGACAAAAATGGCTTTAAAAAGGCAAAGAGCATGAGTAGCCCAAAGTCATTTGTTATTTGTGTATAACCACTTCCACCGAGTCGGCGGGGTGACTGCTCATTTGTTTCCGTCTCAATTGCTGGCCGGCAATTCTCCTTCCTCCTCAATGAATGGGTCATGCCGGAGATAACCCATTGCGAACCGCACGAGAATAAAACCGAAATGGATCTCCCAACGGTCTTCCCCTCCAACCATCGTCTCGAAGAAAGGCCAGACTCTCAAGTGCAAAGCTGGAAACGTCGCGTCATGTTGAACCGTCTCTCTATCTTCATACTGAGCCTGGTCGGCGTCTACATATTCGTATCGGAGGCTTGCGAACTCGCACATGAACAATTCTTATTTTCCAGCTTTGCCCAGGAAGGCACGATACTTGGTTCAACTGAACTTGGGGTATGTGTCGACCCAGTTCTTGCCATTCCTGCAATGTGCGCCGTTGCTAACGCCGCCAGTAGTCATTTCCCTCGTTGATCGACGCCAGCATCGAGGACCTGGCTGCCGGATTGGAGTCTGGTCTTTTCACCAGCGTGGACTTGGTAACCGTATACACTGCCCGCATCGAAGAAGTCAACTCGATTCTCAAGGCAGTCACGGAGATCAACCCCGATGCCCTCGAAATCGCCGCCGCCCTGGATGCTAGCCGGGCTTCCGGCACTGTACACGGCCCGTTACATGGTATTCCGATTCTCATCAAGAACAACATCGCCACCTTGGACAAAATGAACAACACTGCTGGCTCGTACTCTTTGCTCGGAGCAAAGGTGCCCGAGGATAGTACGATAGCCGCAAAGCTGCGAATGGCTGGGGCTATAATCTTCGGCAAGGCAAACTTATCCCAATGGGCAAACTACCGGAGTTCCAATTCCAGTAATGGCTGGTCATCGCATGGAGGTCAAGTCGAAGGTGCTTACTATCCCCAACAGGATGCCTCTGGCTCGTCTTCTGGTAGTGGCGTGGCGGCGTCGCTCGGTCTTGCCGCAGCAACTGTCGGCACCGAGACTGATGGTTCCATCATCTCCCCCGCAGACCATAACAACATCGTGGGCATTAAACCTACTGTCGGACTGACGTCGCGGCATCTAGTCATTCCCATTTCAGAGCATCAAGACACGATTGGGCCAATGGCAAGGACTGTCAAAGATGCCGCTTACATGCTCTCGGCAATTGCCGGCCAGGACATCAACGACAATTACACATCATCCATCCCCTTCGAAACAAACAAGATCCCAGACTACGTCTCAGCATGTGACTTTTCCGCCCTCAAAGGCAAACGCATTGGGGTCCCTCGCAACCTGATAGATACATCATCCGAGTACAGTCCCATACTAGCGTCGTTCAACGAGTCCCTGGATGTCCTACGCGAAGCTGGCGCAACAATCGTCGACGCGATCAACCTCCCAGGCTATGATCCCGAGAACCGAGGCCGATGGTACGAGACCAACGTCATAGAAATAGACTTTGTCGCCAATCTCAAGTCGTACTTCTCCAAATTGTCCCACAACCCGCACAACATCACCTCCCTTCTCGATATGAAGCGGTTCACCCAAACCCACGCCTCGGAGGAATGGCCACAGAGAGATATTCAACGATGGGAAGGCGCATTGAATCTCACGGCCAACGGCACTTCGTCGCTGTCGGCCGAGCTATGGGGTAATTACACCTCTCAACTCGACCTTTCAGGAAGACTTGGTATTACAGGCGCCCTGGAAAACTACACCCTTGACGCGCTGGTGGTTCCTAGTATATTTGAGTCGTCATTGCCTGCGAGGCTTGGGTCTCCGGTGATTTCGGTGCCCATGGGAAGATACCCGAGTGACACACCCGTCAAGATGAATGGGCTTGGAAACTTGGTGATCAGGGGGCCCAATATGCCGTTTGGGATAAGCTTTCTTGCGGAGCGGTTTAGTGAGGAGAAACTTATTGGTTTGGCGTATGCTTTTGAGCAGAGGACCTTGGTTAGGGAGAAAGTGAGGCCGTATATCGCGCCTAAGACGGAGTTGGGCGATGTTGTTTTGGCAAGGGGGAGGGCGATGGTAGAGGAAAGTAGGAGCTTAGGGCATGAACATGAAGGGACCGTGACAAAGACAAGTGAAGTCTCAGAGGTCGACCTTTAGACAAAAGGGTTGTTAGTTGCCGGCATGAACATGGAAAGATGTCTTGTTTGAGGCTTTCCAGCACCATGATTCGCCGCGCCGGGTACCGATCGGAGGTGTCTGCATAGGTAACTTAAACCTGATATTTGGCGAGATCATGGTAATAATATCCCCCCAGCTCTTAACTCCATTTAAACCGCAAAACATCAACTAGATGTCTTGATATTAACAAATGCGCTTCTCTTCCAGTTATCTCGATTCTGCCAGCTGGCCCCTTTCATCATATTCCCGTCTTATGATATCCATGTATTGATCTATTAGCGAAAGCCTTTTCGTCTTGTCTCATAGTTGAGATTTCTCAAGAGCATAATCCTCTACTCGACCACCACAAATCATGCATACGGGTCCTCTAAAACCGTCGGGTGTTATTAATTTATCCGTCATATCAACAATGGTTGTGTAACCCCTCGGATAACGGTTCGGGCAGCTTATTATATAATGTTGATGGTATTAGCCCCCAGCCTGAGCTCAGCTCAATACGGACCTTCGACCTTCAACCACAACTTTGATACACAACGAACCCAAGCCGTCGAGTCGGTGCCCCAAAGTCAAGGCCCACGCAATAGCCATGGAAGCAGCTGGAATTATTGCCCTTGTCCGGGCCACTACGGCAACCACCTTGCATGCCCGCCAGCTGTGTATGACTTGGAAAGATGCACCACGAGATGTCTTTTTTCTTCGCGACCAGCTTGACACCTGCCAGACATTCTTCGTTTCCATTCAAACCGCGATCGTCGAGTCCTCAGCTCTCAGTGACCTTCCCCTCGGTCAGGAGTTTGTGGAGGCGCAACGCGAACAACTCGGGCTTCTGCTGGAAAGAGGTGCGAGTATCACCCACAGCTTAGGATGTATTCTGGTTGAGCTCATTGGGAACCAAGCAGGAAATGCTGGTACAAGAGGCGGAACGAGCTCCCAAGCACGACTTGGTTTGCGCAAAAGGATGCTCTGGCTGAGGCGCATGGATGACGTGTCCAACCTGAGAAAGATGCTTTCGAGGACGACAGATAACATAGCCCTCTGTCTGATAATGCTCAACGTGTAAGTACTTGTTGGTTTGCTCATCCTGTTATGTGCTTGGCTATGCACAATCTTTTCCCACTCGCGCTGATGGAATTACATAGACAGATCACTCTTATGGCCGCGCAGGGTACTTCGAATAGAGCGTTGCTGCAGCAAGCCGAAGCCAGTATCATCACAGGCGTGACGGACGCGTTGGAGTCGTCCAAGGAAGAATTGGGGATGCCACTTGAACAAACCATGCGGTCCCGTATAACTCGACAATTGGAAGAGGCACAGCCCGGCATGTCCTCAAGCCTTGAGAACGGCTTGTCATCAGTGTACCGGGGCGGTCTACAACATGAAGCCAATCCCAATCATCCCATCCACGAAAGTACGATTCGGCATGATAGTGGCATAAAATCGGCATTTCCCGGACCGGCTCTTAGTCCCAACAGCCTTGGGATTGGGGCTGGGGCTGACTGGGAGCCAGTTTACTCCTGTACCTGTCATGCTGCCATCACAAGGTACAACAGCAGGTGGGAGTTCTCATTTCTTGAGCCTCTCCTAGGTGCATTGAAGGTCTCCTACTCCAGCCCAACCCACAATCCCCCGGTTCTCTGCCGGTCCCCGCGTTGCAAAGAGCATAACACCGCGCAGCAATATACTCGGGCCGTAATCCAATACGGGCTTCCATCTTGGTTAGGAACATCAATCATATCACTGTACTTCTTGCGGCACATCCACCCCGAACTCCTCATCCGCATCCATCGCCTCATCGATCCAAAGCTATACTCACAAAGCATCTTGGGCAAAGTCATAACCAAGGACATACGAGCCGTCCGAGGCCTACTAATTTCCTGCCCGTCATCAGTGCACGACATGCTCGGTGAAACTCAGAACTCGGCCCTGATGTACGCAGTCAATTCCCAAAACGCATCAATGGTCCAACTGCTCCTCCAAGCCGGCGCCGACCCCTTTCAGCAAAACACCATGAAGACAAGTCCAGCGCAGCACGCCCTACTTTGTTCTCTACAACAATCCAATTCCACTCGTGATTCCGCTGCTCAGAGAATAGCCGAGGTGATGCCCATTGCCCGACTCTACCAAGAAGACGACTACAGCGACTTGCATCGTATAATCACCGGTGTCCTCCCGCTAGACCTCGGTGTAGCGCTAATGAGCCCAACATTCCGGAACCAGGTTAACAGCAGGACTGCAAACGGCATTACACCGCTCCACCTGGCCGCCCGGATCTGCCCTGGAGATAGAGAGGTCAGGCTGCTTCTCGAAGCCGGCGCCAATCCAAACAGCATGTTTGGCGGGGACGGGTCGACTCCGCTGATCTGGGCGTGTAAGGGCGCAGGAAACGGTTCGAGCGTCAGGGCCTTGATCTCGGCGGGGGCTTCACGGAGCCTTGGTACTACCAACCGCGGCACGTTGGAAATGACTCCATTACATGATGCCATGAGGGTTAAGCGGGAGTACGCTAATCTGACCGGGCTGGTCGATATCCTTCTCGACAACGAACATGGACTGGGCCTGGATATGGACGCTGTAGACTACCACGGGTGCACAGCGCTCATAAAGGCAGTCATGTATGATAACATCGATGGAGTCAGGCTCTTGATCGCCCGCGGGGCCGACATCAATGTTATGGACGAGGATGGTGATACGGCGCTGCATATCGCTATCGAGGTTGGCTCGCACGGCTCTGTAAGACCGCTTTTGGGCATCAGCAGCAGCATAGATGAACCGACACGTAACAGGCAGGGGGTGATGATGGTGCATGAGAGATACCGAATGATAAATGGATCACGGGGTTGGAGCATTTTACATCACCTTGCCAATCATGGGGACAAAGAGATGATGGAGTTATTCGCGAGTATCAAAATGACAGGTTTGCCTGATCCTGAGGACTTTGGAGACTGCTATGGCCAGACAGCTGTGGATGTTTTCAGGAGACGTGTTGATCTGTACAGCGGATCTGGCGAGGACGAGGAGACTGGAAAGCTTGTCAAGGCATGGGGGGCGTTATTGGCAAGTGTCAACCAGAATATCGATGCAGCTGCAACGGCTCACAATCTGTACGGGACTGGGGGACTCGAGGGAAACCAGTCCACCGGTGGCTGGGTAGGCGACAGTGATGACGATGAGTTCTTCGATGCGGTAGAACTTCCATCAGCGGCTGCGTTATCATGGAAGTGATATCTATACCGCGTGTCAGAGGCTTTAAATTCTTCTCGCTGGTAGGCTATGCCTGAGACATTACAGGGAGCGCAGCTGTGAGGCCTAAACCCTTCTCTACCAGATGCAGAGATGATCTCCTGCAGGCTTCAGCTGGCAGTTTGGGATTTGCCCAAAATGGTGTAAGTGGCGTTGATTATCACAGCTGATCGTCTCGCATCGCGCACAACGGCAGAGAACAATCCGAGTACATCAAATCGTACATATTCGAATATTAAACGTCGTTCACCCGCCGCCCTTCACCCATCATGATATTCCACTCAGTGCCGTTTTTGAGCAGCGGACTGAGCGGAGAACCCACGGCCACCGTTGTCCGGCAAAGAAATAAACCACCATCAGTCAGTCAGAACAACAGTCAGGCGCCGCAGTCTACAAATCCTGGCATCCTCCATTGGGAGTAAGTTGCAAAAATGGACCTCCTTCGTTCATCAGCCGCCGCCCCCCGCCGCCCCTCCGACACCGACCTCACCACGTCGCGCCTATCCGGTTCCTACCAGCGCGAAGCCCAAGCAGAGCAAACCCGGCGCACAGAGCTTGCCTCAACCATTCAATCTATTCTAAAAAGCGCTGACCCCGACACCACCGCCCTCCAGTCTTTCCTCAGTAAAAGTCCACACGCTGCCTTAGCCCGTGACGAAAATGGCCGCACTCCGCTTCACACGGCGGCTGAACTGAGCCGCACGGCGGCGCTGGACATGCTGATTACGCGGAAGGAAGTTGATATTGACGCTGTGGATTCCAGTAAACAGACGGCGCTGCATTTGGCTGTGGCGAATGGGTCGAGGAAATGTGTTGAACGATTGTTGAGGGCCGGGGCGGATGCGCAACTGGTGGATGATAAAGGCCATCTGGCGAGGTGGTATGTTCCCAAGGGGAAGGAAGGACAGGAGATGAGGGATTTGTTTGATAATCCGCCTAGGGTGGTCAAACGAGGCGGTGGTGGGAAGAAGAAAGGGAAAGGGAAGGAAAACAGATCTGAAGTCGAATTTGAAGCTTGCTCTGCGGTTCGTGTGAGTGACGAGGAGGAGGAGAATGGTGGTGCAGTTACCTCTTCGGTGCCGGAAATGACGGTGCAGTCCATTCAAGCGGTTGACGAGCCAAACATCCGTTCGGTCAGCTCAGTGCCCGAGGTAGTGTTCACGACAGCTTCGGTAGAGAAGGCTCAGGCCAAGACGTATAATCCTTCCTGGGAGGGGAAGGTCGCCGACTGGGAGCAGGAAGGAGAGGAGGACGATGAAAGTAGACTTGGGTCAGAGGACTTGGACGATGAAGACGCTGCTACGCCAGCGCCCCCTCCCCAGGGCATGCAAAAGAAGCTGTGCGAGGCGTTCCAGGGCAGCTTTTGGGAGCCCAATGGGGACCCCATGTGGACACATGGATCTGTGTGGGATCTGGTGTATGACGACGGAGACGAAGCGGTTAGAAGGAGAGGCGCCGGGAAAAAGTGGTTTCATTTGTCGGCCACCAGCATAGACTGGGCAAAGGACCTGGCCAGAAACATATGTGCCGAGAGATCAGGGTGCACGGGTGAGCAAAGTAAGGACATTTGCAGGTACATGGCCGAGGTATTCAAGGACGTGGATCACGAAGGTCCGATAAGAAAGCATCATTTCGATGTAAGTTGACCCTCTCATGCTCGTCAATTATTGCGGAAAGTTCTCTTGGGTAACTGACAAGTTTCGGGCACGCAGCGAGAATGGTCAGACCATTGCGACCTCGGCAAAGACGAGATGTATGCCGTCGTACTTCCCATCATCGATGTGGACAAACAGGGCTACCTCCATCTCGCCCGAACTCATCACAGCGATCCTGACGACCCGCACCTGAAAAACATGATGCAGCTGAGCACCTTGTTCAACCACCCTCTCCCACGGAGCTTGGATCAGTCCTACCATGAGTACCTCGACAATGACAAGATTCAGAGGCTAGACCACGATCAGGTCCTGGCGCGCTACATCGGTCGACTCAGGACCAATAGTTCCAAAGAAAAGATATCCAACGACCTGGGGTCAGCGGAGGACAAAGATGTTGCACATAACGATCTCATTACTGTGCCGCATTTCTGGCTGTTCAAGATTGATAGCAACACCATCATCACTCTTTACCCCGAGCGCTGGGACAACGAGAACGAATCACGCCTTCACGACCACGTCCTCGGTCTCGTAAACAGCAACTGTGGCAACATTTATACAGCGAATTTCTCAGACAATGTCGCCGCCACTATCCTGAAGAGTTGCCTCTCCTTTGAGGCCAAGGCGTTTGCCAAATGCCCAAACCCACGAAATCCCAGAGAGTTCCACGATGTCGAGGTCACCTATAGCAAGGGGTACGCAAATTCCATCGCGGAGATGTACATGCAACTTTGCGACCGGTTCGAAAAGCTCAAGGAAGGTCTGGGTTCCATCAGCAAGGACCCAACCGAATTCTACCGTGAGGTCAAAGAGGAGACTAAAATTCTCATCAATGCCGATGACAACATTGCCGAAATCAACATGATCAAGCGCATTCTTCGGAATCAGACTAGGACGATTGACATGTTTCGGCGGGTGGTCTGGCCAGACCGTGAATGGATAGTTGGGGGTCTGGAGGAGAAGTTTCCCGCTTTTGAGGTGTTTGAACAGCTCGAGACAGAGGCCGAGAGGGTCCGAGCCATGGCGGTCACGATTCTTGACCTCCGTCAGCGGGAAGCAGCCATTGAGGACACATTAAACCAGGGTGAGCAGTCCACTATGCTGTTTATCTTCACGACCGTCACGGTCCTGTTCTCGCCGCTCTCGTTGGTCTGCGGTATCCTCGCTATGCCGGTCGCCGGCTTCCCCGAGTCTTGGGACGCTTCACCCCTCGCAAAGGTCTTTGGTAAGTCTTCCATGTTCAGGTACCATACCGTCTTTCCGTCTCACTAACAAAATAAACACAGGCTTCGCAACTCTCGGTACCGCCGGTCTCTGCGTACTAATGTGGGCTCTCTACAAATTATATCAGGCGTTCGAGGTCAGGCAGCGCAACAAGGAGCGGCGCCAGACGACAGGAAGAAAAGCAGGCCAGCAGCCGGGTATTTGGCCTTTTAGTGGATTCCAGGGGTCCCGGGGCGGGCTCGGGATGCGGTTCCGTGGTTCCAAACGGAGGGAGGATCTTGGAGAGGGCGTTATTGTGGATGGGAGGACACCTAGGGGTATGGGACAGATGGAGATTGATCCTGAGAAGGGTGTTTGAGGATCATACCTGCTACCAGCCCAAGTAAACGCGCGGGTTGGGTACGCTTGATATATCAAAGTATTACCCGTACATGTAGTAAGTACATACGACCATAGGCACTGGATAAGCTCGGGATCCCGTCCGCTCTCCCATAGATAAGCCAGCGATGGCTGTGAGATGGTCCGCCATAGAGACGATACGATGAAGAGTACCAGGGGAATTATTGAGAAAAAGACTTGCTCGAACTGCAAGTTGAAGTCGAATCCTTCTTGGCCAAAGTCAAAGATATCTGTGGACTCTCCCGCCGAGAAGCCATGTTTCCGTTTTGAGCTTGTCTCGTCCTGTGGTGTTCGTCTCTTCTGGCGACAATATCGTATCTTCACTGGTCTGGAATCAGAGCTAGGTAAACGAGTGATCCGAAGCTCGAAGCCTGAATTATGACGCTCTTTCAGTCGCCAGTGATATCAAATCGCACAAATCACAGGCAAGCAATACATACTGTCTCGGAACATGAAGGAGGGTCCTCCTTGTGTGATGAACAACCTAAGTGTGTTGAGGAGAGAATGAGGACTTGTCACACCTTGTACGCAATAACAACCTGCTTGAATACGCGTAACGAGAACAGCATAATCTATATGCGGGATATCGTACGTACATATACTAGAAAGAAGCTTATTTATAATCACATTTCAAATCACTGATACGGGGGTTGGATTACTTGTGTAGTTTTAAGATATATTGTATTATTAATTCAAGAGAAATGTATTTTCAGAGAGACCAGCTCACCTTTCTTTACATCCCCTTGTGTAGTGTCTAAGAAGCAGGTTAGTTTAAGCCTGCTTTAGGTTAGCAAAAGCTAATTAGTCATGTCAGAATGCCAGATGAACCGACCTCTCGCAGCATCATTAAAAACGCTGTCAGGATCCCACTTTTCGTTGGTGACGTCGGGGTCATTGCTGCCCGGGATCTTGTCCCAGTTTCTGGGCAGAGTGTAGCCGCCCTTGGTCTCGCCATAGGGCCGCATGTCGGCAAAGCCGGCGGCCATCATTAGCAGGGCCATGGCGTCGGCGTTGTGCCAGCAAATCTCCTTCTTCTCGGACATGATGTACTGCCACCCTGCGGTGGCCATACTAGCGTCGTTGTGCGTTCTCGAGCCGTCGGAGAAGGCGTACGCGTACGTGTGCATGAACTCGTGCGCGACGGTGGAGGTGACGAGGTTCATTATGTCCCAGTACTCGAGCTTCAAGGGCTCGCCCGAGTAACCCCTGCTCGCGGTGGCTTGTATGCGAGTCCGCATCGACCATGGCATGGGAGGCTTGGACGTCATGCCCATCCAGGTGTTGGGGTAAAAATCCATGATGACACGCTCGGGGTTTTCGTCATCGTCAGGCCCCCGATTCACAAGGTCGTTGCAGATAACCTGCCCCGACACGCCCATGAGCATGAAATCGGCGGGATTGCTGGTTGGTTTTATGTGGTTGATGGGGTCATGCATCTCGCCGGTGGCGGCGTCGACACAGAACCGGGCACCGTTGTCGGCGTAGATCCGGACGTGGGCCTTCTTCTGGTCGTCGGTGAGCTCCCAGTCGGAGGCAAAGTCCGCGAGGGTAGCCATGACGTGCTCGGGGATAGAGACTTTGGTTTTTTTGTCAAGGGGCAGATTCGGCTTGCCGCGCATAAAATGCCAGAACTCGGAGAGGGGATATTTCTTTTGTGTGGCAGTCTTGGGCGTCTTGAACAAGACGTTGAACACTCTGGCAAAGTCGGTGTCGGTGGGGCTTTCTAGCCTCTCGAGAGCACGCTTAGCAAGAGCACGAGCCTCACAGATGTAGCTATCAAACATGATATTCTTCTTACCGTATTTTCCGTTACAGGACGGATCTATCCAGTAATACTTCATTTTGTTTGAGGGGGTTTGGTTTATTTATATACACAGGTTTCCGTTCCAGACGGTGTTTAACTATCGAAATTCCTAAGTTGCTCCGACTCTATTAGAAAGGAGATGGTTCAAGATAGGGACTTGTGATGATTGCCTGTGTGTTTGAGACTCTGGTTTAAGTAAGACAACAGAACCAACAGGACACGTCTTCATCTCGTTTATATACTTGCGAGATCCTAAGAACGAGGCTTCCTACTTATGTGAATATGAGTTGCTGTTCTCTAGACAACGTTCGTGTCATATTGCAGATGTACGTTTTGTTCACGTTCAAAGACCCATATCAATATCATAATAGGTATTGTTGTGTTCGTACAGAGATAATGAGGGAGGTTGACAATGCACATGCTTCTTTGTTAGGCACTCTCACGAAATTATCAACAAAGCCATTGAGCTCTCTCTACCCCGTCTTCTATCACAATCCAATTGTTATTCTCTCAGCATGCTCAAGAACAAAAGGCTCAGGACAAAGAAACGGGCAATTCCACAACAAAGCTCATTGTCTAATACGGCAGCAAGGTTATCTCTCATGCAAAAAAGCAAGCAAGCATCTCAATCATTAAGGGGGTGGGTGACTGTCACTGAGTCGGCTAGCCGCCTCACCTTATCAACCCGCAAGTCAAGACAAACAAGCACATACGACCATAGGCACTGGAAAACTCGGGATCCCGTCCGCTCTCCCATAGATAAGCCAGCGACCGCCAGACTAGTAGTTGGGTGGGTGACCACCAGCGAATCCCTGGTGTTGTATGTTTTTTTTGTCCTTGTTTACCGCTTTCCTGGTGGAGCCCCTATCATTTTGCTCACTACCCACGCCCCCTTGACAAATGCATGAGAAAAAAAGGGACATGTCGCTTTGTTGTGTAGACACTCATTGCTCCGCGCAAGATATATGGCTTCCTATTAGGGCTATAAAGACTCATGCGGGAGATGTAGGGTATTCGTTTGTAAATTGAGTTCGAGACAGACCCCTTCATTGATGCGAACTAGGTCGGTCGGGCATATGCCATTCATCTTTTATTTTAAAATACAATTACTCTCCGATACATTGTGAACCACGGCCAGGATCCAAGTACAATGTTGGTATCCAATTCCCCTTCTTCTTCAAGTTCCTCATCTGGCGAGTTGATTCATCCAGTCAATATCAACCATGTCATCTGGGTCGACATCGTAAAGCCAGACTTGAGTCTTGCCATTCTGGTCTTGGCCCTATTGTTCTTACTAACAGGTATTTAATCACACAAGAACAACAACTATTCAGGGGTAATAAGGCAGGGAGGGGGTTGAGATGTATACTACTCACCGTCCCAGCAATGGTCCATCTCCCCTTGTAATACCGCATCAGCTCGTGGATATCCTTTTCAGACATGGCTTCGAGGCTTTGGCCCGAGATAAAAATCTTGTTGCCGGACCGAGACTTGTCACGCTTTGGGTGGCCGGTTTTGGATATGCTGCAGCCTTTGGAGATCCATGTTTTGATGATGGATTGGAGGTCGTGGTCTTCGGGGTGGTCCATTTCGAGGCCACACACGGTGCTGGAGTAGACGGTTTTATGTTTTCGTTGAGTGGTGGTGTATCGAAGTTGTTGATGTATGCTTGTCAAGTCAGAAAATGAACGAGGTTTGCAATTACCAGGATTTGGCGTGAGATGAGGCGTGTTGAGCGAATGAGTAGTGAGTGGACTGAGTGCTGCTGAGAATGAATGAGATGGGAGTCTCCTCGTGGTTGTTTATGTCCTATCAGTCTCCTGTATTTATTTGTCGTGATCATTGTACATGACCATCCGGGCGGTCTGAAGCCGAGGAATAGCTCGGTTCTGTGAGAATAAAGTTTGGTCCCAGAGAGTATAATATGCCTGGGTCATCCTTCGGTTAGCCGGCTTGATATCCAGCAGGCCATACATCAGGGGGAATGGACTACCTTGGATAAAAGAACAAATCCGAAGCTCGCGAATAATAAAAAATAAAGAAGCAAGCATGGTGACCGGTAAGGTGATTGATAACATACAATTCAGCCACCCATGCATCCCACTGATATTATTTACATATCCGAGTGACTACCCAAGCTAGGTATGTTGATGGTTGCTTATAAAGACCAGCTTCTTCTATCGCACGACACGGAAACTCGAGGCGAGGAACCGCTAGATCTTGCCCCATCTGGTGGTCAAGATGATGGTTTGGCTTGCACAAAGACCTCGAGCACTGAGTGCCAGATTAACGGACAGGTCACGTCACTGACCGAGAACCCGGTAGACTGGATGCGAGGTTCAAGTTTGACGCAGAACGAAAATAAGAGTCATTGCGGAAACCACTGCAGAGATGCTGTCCTCTGCGTCTAAATAAAATAACGGAAAATAGAACATCCGGGCATGAAGGGCGCTGGAATCAACGGGTAAAGGGCCATGCGACGAACAACGAGTAACGGTAACTGAAGACAACGGACACAGCAACAAACTTCATCCCAGTAAAGCATGGAGCACAGGGATGCTTGGAATCGGAGATACTCCTTCGGGACCAACAGGCACGAGGTCGTGGTACATGACAGGTACTGCCAACTCAACCTGACATGAGCTTGTCTCAAACCTACCCGGCGGCCATCCAAACGGGAACTGGCATCAGGCCAATAGCATAGCATACAGTGTCAGTTCAACGTAGCATCTGGGAACAATGGTATCATTGCAAGAGGTGTCCACCCTCGTGGTATCATATTCAGACAGCTAGACTAGAACATTCGTCCTCTATTTCGCCCTCCTTTTCTTCCTCGGCTGCGGCGCAGCTTCGTCCTCAGAGTCTGCAACGTCACTTGCGCCTTCTATATCTGAGACATCGTCGAGTTCGGCGCCTTCGTCCCCATCATCATTCTCAGAGGAGTCGCCTTCTTCGGCCTCCTCGTCGCTCGAGTCATCGAGGGGAATCATATCTTCAGCCTTGCTGGTCTCTTTGTCTTCCCCGACTTCCGCCTCGGCTTCGTCTCCCGCCTCAGAGTCGCTATCACTGGAGAAGCCGGCAAAGTTTTCTTCATCATCTTCGGCCACGTTGCTCTCATCTCCCACGGTAGTTGGCGCTTCACCCGCCTCTGAAGCGCCCTCCTCGCGTTTACGTTTCCTCATTTCACCGAGGCGACCTTCGCGTCCCTCCATGGCATCCGGCTCGGTTCCGTCCATGGCTGGCGCAGGTGTGAACCAAGGAATCTTGCCGCGCATGAAATCGTTCAAGACCATCTTGGCAACGCCATCGACATCCGGCTCGCCGCCCTTTAATAACCTGCCTCCCTTCCGGGCAAGCAGTTCAAGGAACTCAATGTGATTTTTCCAACCCTTGAGCTGGTACGTTCTCTCCATGTGATGCAACTTGACCTTTTCTAATACGTAGTGGATGTATTGTTCCGGGTTGTCCACATTCTCCACTCTGACAACACCTCGTAGGAGAAGGTCCTTGGGAGTGTCTCTGTGATTGGGAGGTACGATACCGGGGGCATCGATGAGGTAGATGCGCTTGGTGAGGGTGATGTATTGCCAGACCTTGGTCTCACCAGGAATGGGAGCGACATTGGCGACATGTTTGCCACGGAGCGCGTTGATGACAGATGACTTGCCAACATTAGGGTAGCCAATAAGACCCACACTGACCTGTTTCCGGTCCTTGTGAAGAATCTGGAACTGGCGCAGGAGGTCGATCAGGGATCCACGGCCGAACGGATTCCTCATCGAAGCTCTCATAGCCAATGTCGGGTGGTCTTTGGATAGGGAACGAATCCAGGCAGCCTGCACCAGTTAGCATTTGGCACAATATAAGCAGATTGCTTCAAGTTAAAGTTGGGGAAATGTATGAATCAATACTAAGAAGACCGCCACGAGCTACCCTTGACGGATAGTAGTGGTCTTCAACTCTATTCAGAGACACGTCCGGTATCCCGTGAGGCCCTCCAAAACGGCGAGCCTCAGTCCCCAGTCTGATGACCAGACCAAGGACGGTAGGAGGTGGATATCGATCTTCCAGCGCTGTAACAGACCCCTTCCACAGTGTGGTGCAAAACAAGATGAATTGCGGGATGGCGTCCTGACAAAAGCTCTGGGGCCCTGGATTGCAGGGAGTGTTGTTGGGGGAATGTGAGGAAAAGGTGAATAAAACTTACAGCTGTCTTGCTCGGAACAAGGTCGATCTTGTTGAGCACAAACACCAAGTGCTTATGTGGTGCCTCGGTAGCGAGGTACTTCTCGACGTGACGACACCTCGTTCCCTCGGGATCGCGGGCATCCAAAACATGGAGAACAACGTCTGAGGAGTCGAGCACCTTGTAAAGCTCGTTCCAGATACGTTTTGATTGACCCTTGAAGAAAATGGCTTCTTTGGCCGTAGAGATGCTGAAGTCGGGTTCCGCCTCGACAGCATCTCCTTCACCGGCGACTGGCGCGGCGAGTCCGGCGAGCAACTTCTTCTGCTCCATCCGGGCATGGTAGGCATCGAGATCAGTGTCTGTGTTGGCGGCAAGATCGTCGATGGTGGTAAAGTCAATCTTGGGCTTTTTCCTCTGTGCCTTGGGGCCGTAGGTCAAGGCGAATGGCTCGGCCTCGATGGCCATCTTGGCCTTGTGCTTCTTGAGGGGTCCGTCCTGTGTATCCGGAGCGCCGTCTCGAATCAAGCTCATAGGCAGTTTGTTTGACTTGAGAAGAACAGTGTATGGGTCGTTCTTCTTCTCCTCCATGGCATCCCGGAAAGCCTTCAGGGTGTCCTGGGCGATGACTCTGGTATTGTTGAACCATTTCCGGTTCGGTTCGACGACAGCCTTGGGGACTTCCTTGCTCTGGTACGAAGCGGCCTTGACCACCTTGCCCTCCTTGTTGTGGATTGCCCTGCCTTCCTTCAAGATATTGAGGGTCTTGATCTTCTTGGCCGATCGGTAGAAGTTTTCGCCTTTGACCTTGGGATCGCCAGTTACCTTTCCCTGCCGGGCGATGCGGCTCCTTTCCTTCTTTCCTGGGAAAAAGTCAGTCAACGAGAACGAAATAAGGTTTCAATGGCGTTGAGAGGTCTTACCGGTACCCATCTTGACGGATTGTCCCCAACAAAAATGGAATTAAAGAAAGGAGAGAAGAGAAAAACTCGCCCGCGAGAAGCAGTCAACGATCTTGCTTCTTCAATATGTTGGCGACGTTCTGTGTTGGTACACAGAGTGTACGAGGAGAGAAAAGGGGGAAATGGTGGTGTAGAGGAGGAACAAGGACTCTTTTGAAGGAGGTCGGGAAATGAAGTTTTTTGGCGGCGAGGTGGGGCATGCAAAATCGCATCTGAGAAATTTTGGCGGTGAACAGAGGCACATTCAGCGACAGCGGCTGGCCCGCCATGCCGAACTCAGCTTAGCGCGATTGGCTCCTGGAGACGAGACTGGTCCGAGCTTGCAGAATTTCCCAATCTCCAATCCGGACCATCAAGTCCAGCGACGTCGTGGTCCATTCTTTCCCCATCCCAACAGCCCGAATTCCAAGTTTTCAGCTTTCTTGTCCCCTTCAAGCAGCATAAGGGGATACAGAATCTGCAAACAATCCACGATCACAATGCCTCCCAGGCCAGCGATAGCCGGCGTGCAAGCCGCCCTTAGGGCAGCCACTCCGTCAACATGGCGCGCAACAGCATCACCAGCAACAAGCCTCATCTCCCGGTATAGCACCTCAACCGCAACCCAAGAAACTTCTAGCAGCTCCGGCCCAGTCCCCGTGCCTCCCGAGTCACCAAACTACATCAAGCTTCACGAGCCACCACAGTCCTCCGAGCCCAGACTGCCCCCAATCCGCGGCCACGTCCCGGTCCCACGACAAGTCTTCACCTCGCGCGACGGCAACAGACCCCGGCGAGTTTCCCCCGCCTACGTTTCGACCATCAAGCCGAAAACCGCCCGCCAAGTAGCAGGCAAGCGCCCGCGCAACGACCACGAGGCCCGGCGCTGGGAGCTCGCCGAGACCCGTCGCAAAGCCCTCACCGAAGGTCTCCAAGGCCTCTGGGACCGAAAAAGAACCCACGACAAAGAAGAGCGCAGGCGCTCCTTCACCCGCGCAAGAAACAACCAAGCCGCCGCCTCGCGCCCCGAGCGTCCAGACGAAGTCCTGACCAGCTCATCCATCGGCGCCCACGTGCTAGTCACAGAAGTGCCCCTCGACCCGAACCGCTTCGAAGACGCAGAAAAGGCCAAACTCGCCCACGATGCCAAGCAAGCCGTCAAGGCCGACGCCCGCAGAGACGCGCTCTGTCAGATGTACATGGCCGCGGGGAAATTCATCGTCGACGAGGACGAGCTCGAGGCGAGGATCCATTCCGTCTTTGGCGAGAACCAGCGGGAAGCCGCCGAGAGCATCTGGAACCTGCACGGCGAGCCGCCTACCCTCGCCGCGGAGGCTGCCAATGTCCACTACAATGTTGCTGATATCAGAAGGAAGGATTCCAACAGGACGGTGTTGAGGCAGAAGGCTGTTGCTGAGGCGTTGACTGGTGGCAAGTTGTAAGGAAGGGCAACGGGTGTCGGATTCAGCCTGTAAATGAACAGCTGAGTGAGACTGGGACGAGGACTGGGATATGACAAGTAGAAGACCCGGGAAAGGGAAATGGTAGAAGGCCCTCCCATTTAGACAGCCACTACCAAGCGTACCCGGATTGTCATTTCTGTATGGAATGTACATGTGTAAGAGTCTATATGGGCCATGTATTTAAAAGGGCCAGGAGAAGAAGCCTTTGTAATTTTATAAAGCATTTTCGTTTTCTTTACTGACACCATCACGTAACTGAGCGACGCAGCGTGCCTTGTAAGATCTGCAAAACCAAATGTACTGTACAAAACACTCGAAACATGCAAGACAAAGAGATAATAAAGTCAAGTCTTGCATCTATACGCCATGTGTGTGAATGTCCAGATTTATATTTGAAACTAGGGAAGAATACCTACCTAACCACCCTCCCGATTGTTAATGCCCAAGGTACCTATATGCCTGACACCAAAGGAAAGAAAAGCAATACCGTAGTAGCACAAACAAACAAAGGAAATACGTTTATGATGCTATGGTAGTATACAAACAAGAGAGAAAAGAAAATACGTTTCTAACCCAAGTTTGTTCCCACTTAACGCTTCCTCATCCTCGGCTGACCCATACCCCGACTAGAACCTCAGCTCAGTCTTTCTCCTTCCCTGACAGACAAACAGCGAGACAGATGAAAAATCCTTCGCCTTGAACTCCATACCAGACCAAAGGAAAACAATGCATAATAACATATAAGTTTACCAATAATAAACGGCCTCAAGTGCCATTCAAACAAACCCTGAAACCCCATTTCCAACCCAACTAAATCACCTCACCTCTTCTCAACAAGCAGGATATGCATAGCTCCATACGCAAGGATAATAAACGACACCCCGAAAATGCCGAGATTGACAATATCCCACCACATGGCCATGTTATCAAACCCAAAGGCACTCAAGATAGCAGCCCCAGGAACCGTGATATCGATGCCATGCTTCCGATCCACCAAGGTCAACTGCGTGACCTCATTTACAATCAGGGCCTCGAATCCATAATGGAAGATGGACAGCCACTGCAGCCAGAGCGCCCCAGCTGGGATGGCATTGTGGTTGAGCAGCAGACCGGCAAACAACAAGCTGAAGAGCATCACCAAGCTGCCAATCAGGTTAGCCACGCCGTGGTCCTTGCACACAATGCCGATAAACAAGCAGATGGCTGCCGCGGCCAGGTTGAAGAGGACCAGGACCAGGATAAAGACAAAGAACTTGGATGGCTCGGCCACAAGGCCTGTCATGGGGTAGACGATGGCGCCTAGCAGGATAGGCGGGATGATACGGAGCGGAACGATATCGAAAATAACCTTGGCGGCAAAATAGGTGATGGGTGAGTAGTATCCGTTCGCTCGCTCGCGGACGAACAAGAGTCTTTCCTGAGAAAAGACGCCCAAGCTCGTCAAGGTGGAGAAACCAAACAGGGCGAGGATGAAGAAGAAAAGACCGAGTCTGTTTTGGAAGCCGGCAATGTCAAGCGTCATGCCATAGAACAAGTAGCCGGCAAAGACTGCGAGGAGAATGGCGATGGCGTAGTGGGTAAGCATCAACATGGGATTGCGGTAGAGGTTCCTCCATGTGCGCTGGGAGAGAATGATGAACTGCCGCGTGTATCCAACACGGGCGTAACCCTTGCCCATTGTTCCCAGGTTGATATTTGGGCCCTCGGGTGTGTAGCCGTTGGAGTTTTGGCCGTTCACGGTCGTGGCTGCGGTAACAGCTTGCTGGATTTCGTCATGGATGCTGGTAGCGATGTCAGAGTCGGCGAATGAACGAACCAATTCGTCAAGATCGCTGGCAGGGTAAGCGGGTGGAGGTAGGTCATCGAGATCTTCGGTGACAGGTGGTGCAGTCCCTGGTGCTTGTTTCCGGAGCTTATAGGCCCCAATCTCATCTCCGGCGTCAGACGAGGCGGCAGTGTCTACAGTGTTCCTGCGTCTGGTAAACAGCTCACGTTCCTGCCGACGTCTGATCGAGTCTCGGCGCATGCCTCTCGGACGTGATGAAGAGGATTCGACGAGGCTGTCGTCGCCGACGCTGCCCGAAACGCTGGCGATCGATTTCACAGCCCTCGTACTGCTCGGACCAAGGCTCGATGCATCAACCGAGACCGTTCCGTCGTCGAAAGATGTCATGGAGCCGGCATGCATTGTCAAGTCGACTAGATAATCGGCGATGTTGAATCCAGGAGGGCAGCTATATCCAATGTGATCGAAATAGTCCTGGCACTGATGAAGAGGACCCGAGTACACAGTCTTGCCCTGGGCAAGAAGAATCAGGCGATCGAAGAGGGCGACAATATTGGATCTCGGCTGGTGGATTGTGAAGATGACCGTTCGCTTGTACGTCTTAGCCAGAGTTACAAGGCACTCAATGACGTTGTAAGCATTGTACGCGTCGAGACCGCTGGTCGGCTCGTCGAGGAAAAGGATCGATGGACTGGTGACCAACTCGCAGGCAATACCGACCCGACGCTTCTCTCCTCCGGAAATACCGCGTCCTTTACCCTCTTCAGATCCAATCAACGAGTCACGGATATGGTGGATGCCAAGCTGCTTCTCAACCTCGATAACTCTCTGTTCCTTGGCTGCCCGTCCCATGTCCCTAGGAAGTCGGAGCAGGGCGCTCGTAAGAATTGTTTCGTGAACCGTCAAAGTGGGCAGCATGGTGTCTTCCTGGTCAACGAATCCAACAGCATTCTTGTACGCAACGTCGTCCACCTTTTCGCCATTCACATAGAAGTCTCCTGTGACCCGACCTCGCTTATTCTTGCGAGCCAAGATATCCAAAAAGGTCGTCTTTCCAGCTCCGGAGGCTCCCATGATAGCCGTGACTTCTCCTGGGCGTGCCATGCCTTGCAGGTTGGTCAAGATCTGCTTCCCATTCAGGTCATAGCATACGTTCTCAAAGTAAAGCGACGCAGGTTTATGATCGGCCATGAGCTTAATGGCCTCATCGTCCGAGTCGTCCAGACTGATTGCGCCATATCTGAATTTCCTTCTGGACAAATACCAGGTCCCAGAAATGGCGGCAGCAAGGAAGAGACCACAGGCCGCAATGGCTCCAGCAATGAGGGGCGTGTTGATCTTGGGCACGTGTGGTGCGTATCCAGGCACTTCGGTATGGTACAGACACTCGCCAGCATCACAGGTGAGGAGAATGCTGGCGTCGCCAAAGACATTGTTGACCATGTTGTCCAGGCCGGGTTCCTTGAAGGCGCATTTCTTTCCTTGTCCCGGCAGCTGGGTACACTCGAAAGTGGCGGGACCAACAATCTCGTAGATGAAGAATTCGGTAAGATCGATTGAGCCTTCTTCTCCGCATAGCATTCGATCCGGCACACACTCGCATTCAACTTTGTCGCACTTGTACGAGGTCGAGTTCTTGTTTGAGGAAGGATCGTAGTCGGCGCTGGACTGGCACTCTTCGAGGTGGCACATGAAAGATTCGCGCTGGTCAACCCAGACTTGACGTTGTTAGTTGAACCAGATCATGACATGGACAGCGAGTTTGGAGCTTACACTGAAATGAGCATTCGCCAGTCTGTTTCTCGCATGTAAAGGTCACCTGGGGGACCTTTGTCTCGAGCATGTCACGAATCGCCCTGTTGGTGACCTCACACATCTGGTAGTTTTGCTTGACCATTTCGCCGCCGGTATAGCATACTCCGCCGTCACCCGTCTCCATGAGGGCATCGCATGCCCTGTCGTCGGTGCATACATTGCAGTTTATGCCCTTCCATCCTTCTTTGCATTCGCACTCTTTTCCTTCTCGAATCGGTCGATTGTCGCCGTCGGCCAGCGAACCGCACACTGTTGAGAGATGGTCAATCATCACGGAACATGGGTTTGGCACGAGTGAGTGGCAGAAGCTCCGTACATGGTTCTAGACAGTCATCGCCACCAAAGCCAGCAGGACATATGCATTTTCCAGTGAACTTGTTGCATTCTCCGTACTGGCTGCATTTCCATGGGTCGACGTTGCAGTTGAAGCTGAACGAGGGTCATGAAGGTTAGCGAACCTGGTTGTGAGCTGCGACGAGTGACGGGGGCGTTGACGGATATCAACATACCATGGAGGACATTTATCAGGACGATCGCCAAACAGATCTCGTTGTGATTTTAACAGCTCAACAGAAGACGAGTTTCTGTATGCTGATGCGGCACAGGACAAGGACAAGGCGGCCACGGCCAGCGCGCGGGGTATTGTCGTTAATACCATGGTCGCTGGGTAGACCAGGTCGACGTCGGTTATTTGATGGTAGCTGTCGTCTTTGAGGATGAGTTACAATCGACGGTTAACGGTTCCTGGATGGTGTTGATGGTCTAGCTTGATGGGATCGGCGACTTGGAACAAGGCACAGGCAGGCAGTTGGTGGCGCAACGATCTTGGTAGTGAATCGGCTTGGGTGCGGGATTGGAGAGCTCCAATTATCCGCATGTATGGTACGTAACCGATAGCGATAGAGGCCTGGACCTAGGTCGCCGCTGGCGTGGGACACGAATCTCAAACGCCACAGTCGACTGCAGAATGAACAACAATGCTACTAGAATGTGTACGGGTTAAAGATCAATGGATCTAAATGGTCAGAAGTTTATCGTTCCGGGTTGAAACGCAGTCCTGGGGAGAGCGATGATGCAAGATGGAAGAAACCTCAACGGCCGCAGGTCCAGCTGTTGTCTCCGCTCCACGGTGACGATGATGCTCTGTTGTGGAGCAGCTGTGTCGCTGTATCGGCCCCTGGGACCGAGGATTCAAACTGCCTGATCGTGCGGTCATTCTCCAACGTTCATTGGTTCGGCTACCTTTACCAGGTAACCGGTGTAAAGGACGTGTACGGATACAGTGCACAGCATTACGTATTGCGTAACAAATGGCTTTCCCGATCGGAGCCGCACTGTGTGTTATTTCTCCAATCGCTATCATGTGGTTGCGTCCAGGCGACTTCCCCTCAAAGTTTGGGGGCTGTGAGTGGAGTTGGACATCACTGAGGTAACAACACGGGATCAATGAAGGAAGCAGCCAAGAGGAGCTCAACACTCGGCGTGCTTCAATCCCGAGATGCAGACTTGTTATCTAAGATGAGAGATGAAAGAGTTATGTATTTCATCCGGCGGGCATATCTCCCATGTCATCTAAGTTCACGAACAATGTTGCCCATTTCGGACATGACAATCGAGGATGTCAATCAACGAACTCCTCATTGCGCCTTTCGAGAGACATGCTAGCGAGACTCCATAGACTACTGCTTATCATTCCTCCCGTATATAAATAGCGATTATATATCATCTACTACAAGGAGAACCTACGCAATACAACTTTTTCAGCTAATCATATCATCTTCAAAAACACAGAGAGATATAACCGCCAAAATGGTCAAGATCGAACCCTTCGAAGTAGAGCAATGGATGGACCGCTACGAGGTAACACCAGGTGTGATCAATATCGCCGAAACCTGCGCAGCCTCCGTGTCCATCGATGAGCTGGTAGACCTGTCCCGGGACAAAACGGCCCCCGGGCCTCTGGACACGTCCAAGAAACTCACCTACGGAGCCATACCCGGATCCAAAGCCCTGCGTGAGCGCGTTGCCTCGTTACTAGACCGTGGGGCATCTCTCACAGAAACAAGGTCCTTTCCTCCCGAGAATGTGATCATCACCCAGGGCGCCATCTCGGCCAACTTCCTCCTCATCTATACGCTCATCGGACCCGGAGACCATGTGATCTGTGTCTACCCAACCTATCAGCAGCTCTATGATGTGCCCAAGAGCCTCGGGGCAGAAGTTTCGCTCTGGAAGTTGAAGGAAGAAAATGGGTACATCCCGGATATTAGTGAACTGGAAGGTCTGGTGAAGCCCAATACCAAGGTATGCCCTCACTCATCTTCACCAGTCAAAACCTATATGCTCACGTTTCACTTCTCACATAGCTCATCATAATCAACAACCCAAACAATCCAACGGGCAGTACAACCCCTAAATCCGTCCTCTCCGACATGGTCGAATTCGCCAGATCCAGAGATATCACCATCCTCTCAGACGAAGTATACAGCCCACTATATCACTCCCTCCCAGCAGACCAAGAGGCGCCGCCATCAATCCTCACCTTTGGTTACAACAAGACCGTAGCAACAGGCTCCATGTCCAAGGCCTTTGCCCTGGCAGGAATTCGCGTCGGATGGGTCGCTTCCCGAGATTCGTCACTTATCAAGGCCGTCTCCTCCGCGAGGGATTACACCACCATCAGCGTGTCACAGCTTGATGACCAGGTAGCGAGCTATGCATTGTCGAAAGAGGTCTTGGCTTCTTTGATGAAGCGGAATCTCGAGCTCGCAAAAACGAATCTGGGCCTGTTGGCCGAGTTTGTCGACAAGTATAGCCAAGTATGCAGCTGGGTCAGACCTACCGCCGGCACGACGGCCCTGATTAAATTCACAGGGAAAGGCAAGGACGGAAAGAGAGAGCCGGTGAAGGATGGTGAGTTTGTGGTGGATTTACTGGAAGAGACTAAAGTGCTCGTCATGCCTGGGAGTGTTTGCTTTGGCAAGGGGGAGGATTTTGAAGGGACGGTTAGGATTGGGTATGTTTGTCATACCGAGGTTTTGAGAGAGGGGCTGGAGAAGATGGGTGCGTATGTTGAGCAGTTTTTGTTGTGAGGAAGGAAACAGTAATACGATTGAGTGAAGATGGGAAATGAACTTTTGGGCGATTGTGGAATTTGGAAGGGACCCGACAACTTGGTTCCGGCAGCAACGATCGGAATGCAGGTCGATCTTGGGTGCATGTGCATGTGTGGTGGTGTGAGAAGCTCCGACCGGACCAGAGAAAGCAGATGAAAGCAACTTCATCTTGAATGAAATACCCGTGTGCGAGACTGAATAAATATTTTAAGCTGGACATCGATTCTTTCAATCGCATCCCAAATACAGCTGGATCGCTGCTTTCAGATGGTTTCTTCTCCTTTTCCCACATCTATTGTCTCACCTCCAATATGAGCCTCATATAAGCGACCCTGGACGAGTCGGACGACTGCTCGCAAGATGTGATGTTGTAACTCAGCAAAAAAAGAGATATTATATATGACATCATTGAGACTCAGCGCAGCAGCTACCGAGTAGTGCAGGCTAGGAACGGCGAGAAGCGACGCAGCAAGTCCGAATACCTATGCAGTCACGGAAAAGACCTGGTACCCGAAGCTCCGGTCAACGCCGTTAAAGGGCCCCGGAGACTTATACTTGGAAGCGGAACTTTCATATTCCCGGTCTGGCGGGAGGGAGTGGGCAGGTGTGCTACGGTCTTTGTGTATGTTGCAGCTAACTCCATGATGGAAAGAAGGAGCGACCGTTGCACCGGCTGCAGAGACCCCTTCTCCTTCTTTTTCAACGGCTCACTTGTTTTGTTCTTTCATCCGTTCTGCTTTTCGTCCTCTCAGTCGTCTTCCATCCAAAACATTCCGCATTGTCATCACATCTTCACTTTTGGTCTTGACAAATCTTCTATTATTGCCATTGGTAATTTTTCTATTTGGACCCAAGCTTTATTTCAGCTTTTCTTCTTCAAGAAACCCTTTTCGGCGTATCTTGGTCGGTCTTATACGACTTGGTGACATATTCTTCCTCGCAGTGCTATCCTTGTAGCTACACCACGAACGCGAGAGAGGTGACGTCTTGCTTGCGACAACAAGTTCGCCTCCAGGATCCCTCCTCTACTTGAACGAAACTTCACTTACCACATCAGTTTCCTAAACCGCCATTACCATCTGTGGATATCACTTCTACCTGATTTCTTCTTCAAATCGCTGGTGCTTGATTCCAAGGCCTTTCGACCCGGGGACGCGGACAGCGTTCGAAGTCAGCCGAGAGTTATGAAGGTGTCGTTTGCGCTCGCGGTTGGGTCACTGGCCGCGGGACTGGTTGAAGGTGCGAATGCTGGCAATGGCGTCGTTCAATGGGATATCCAAAAGAAACCACCACCTCCAGAAGCGAAGCGGCTTGGAAAGCGTGCCTCAACGTACGAGGAAGCTGTCTCCAACGAGGAGATGAGAGGAGGATATTTTGCCAGTTGCACATTGGGCACGCCGCCGCAGGATCTGACGTTGCAGTTGGATACCGGCAGCAGCGATATCTGGGTCCCGGAATCCACAGCACAGGTTTGTCGGAAAAGCGGCGGATGTACATTCGGAAGTTGTGAGTCCAAACCAAGTTGTGTCTCTCAAATCTAATCGGTTTCCTAATTCGTGGCAAGTCACCCCAAGTGATTCGGACACCTTTAGGATAACTGGTCCAGATTTATTCGATATCTCGTACCTCGACGGCAGCTCTGCCAAAGGTGACTATTTCACAGATGTCTTCGATATTGGCGGCGCAACTGTCCAGAATATGACCATGGGGCTTGGTAACCAGACAGACATCGGGTACGGCCTAGTTGGTGTTGGGTACGCATTGAACGAGGCGATTGTCGGTGACACAGGGTCGGCTTCGTCCGCTTATCCCAATCTGCCCGTCACCATGGTCAATGAAGGCTTGATAAACACTGTCGCGTACAGTATATGGCTGAATGACCTAGGTAAGCTGGCTTCTCTTCCAGTGCAACAAGTTAGGGGCTCACAAGCATGATAGACGCAAGCTCCGGCAGCATCCTCTTTGGAGGCATCGACACGAAGAAATACCACGGTGATCTGGCAAGAATTGATGTATACCCAACTCAGCGGTTCTACACATCCTTCAAGGTAGCCCTGACCTCGTTAGAAGCGTCGAGCCCGAGCGGCAGCGATGCACTGACTTCGACTTCTTTCCCTATCCCAACGGTGCTTGACACTGGAACGACGCTCTCGTATCTTCCCACGGATATTGCTATGCAGGTTTGGAAGGAGGTTGGCGCGATATACTCGCGTGACTTTCAGATGGCAATTCTTCCTTGCAGCCTGGCAGCCAGCAAAGGAATCTTGACATTCGGGTTCGCGGGCCCATCCGGTCCTAAAATCAACGTGTCAATGGACGAGTTGGTGCTTGACCTCACGACAGATGGGCCTCCGGTATTTACTAGCGGCAAGTATAAGAACCAGGACGCCTGTAAGTTTGGAATCCAGAACTTCACGCAGGCGCCGTATCTCCTCGGCGACACTTTTCTTCGATCGGCCTATGTTGTGTACGACTTGATCAACAACCAGATTGGCATTGCGCCAACCGACTTCAACTCGACCGAAAGCAATATTGTGCCCTTCCCCAGCGCCAGCGCGGAAATACCCTCTGCCACGCCCGTACCAAATCAAGCGCAAGCCACCATACCGCCGGCCGTGACAAGCCCCGCTTATTCGGCGAGCCCAGGTTTCACGGATAGTGCTGCTGGATCTCGGAACAAGAATGCGGCATCCGGGATGCCAGAGGCGTTTGGAGTCCCGCAGCTGTGCATCTTGGGACTGTCGACCATGATGATCATGGTTGGGTCGGGCGTGTTTCTGGTACTTTTTTGAGCTGCTTGGCGCGATTCATTTCTTTTCATCATCTTTGTCATGATATGCTCCAAGAAAGATTGCTCGGTATGGTTTTGGAGAAGAATGATACCCCTTGTATCGAAGCTATTATCAGTTAGTGGAGAGTGCGGTTTTGTTTTGTTGGTGTTTTGTTTCTATAGTTAGATGGGACTCGTAGTGTATCTTGAAACAACGGCTTGAATGGATGGGATATGGAGTTACGGAGGTAATGGAGTCATAAAAACACAGGCAATTCGGTGAATGCTTGATTCTTATCCGTAGTGTTTAAAACGGAACTGTGGTGATTCCGTGAAGCTGAGGAGGAGCAGAGGATGAGGTTGAGATCTGACAGGGTTGTAAATCCCGTCCACACCCGATGCGGCTGCATGCATGGGATGGCAGCAGCGGTTTTAGCGGTTCTCGGCGAGACCCACTTTAAAATATTTCGCGGTGTCTGTCAGTTCATCCCAAGTTTCGCGATTGGAAACCAGCCGTGAACTTTTCTTGCGGAAGGAGCTGTTCCACTGCCGTTATTTCCGTATCACGGAATACCCTCGCTCTTTTCCGTGCTTGTCTTCTTCATTCCCTTGTTTTTTACCTTCTTTTTCGCATACTGTGAGGAATTACACACACAGCAAAGATGAGGGTGATACGGGCAGTGGCTACGCTGAACAGCGGCAGCCGAGCTGTTGCTGCTTCCAGGACCGGGGGTGTTCGGTATTTCACGATGGGATCGAGGGTTGTTGCGAACAATAACGGTTCATTTTCGGGGTCCTCTAGATGCAGCTCTGAATCTCTCTCAGGCAGGAGGCTGTTCAGTGCCAGCTCTATGTCCAGGGCTGCTGCGCTTAGTGCTGCTGAGCTTGCGTACGTTTTTCTTTCTTGCCTCCTTTTTTTCTTGGGCTTTTATGGCTAGGAGGTGGTGGTGACCGGTTGTTGTGGTTGGAGAAGCTGACATTCTTGGATTGGGATATACAGGCTCAAGCAGGCCAAGGAGATGGCCACGGCGAATATGACACCCGAAGCAGTCGCTGCGAGGATGTCACCAGAGGAGGCCAAGAGGTTAGCGACCGTCCGGAATATTGGTATTGCTGTAGGTATTCTTCTTGGATGGCGAGGGGCATATGGAATGCGCCGTTGAGTAAAAGGGCCAAGAGACAGAGCTGAAAAATTCGCGAAACAGGCACACATCGACAGCGGCAAGACGACGGTTACCGAGCGCATTCTATTTTACACGGGCAGAGTCAAGGCTATCCACGAAGTACGAGGACGCGATGGTGTCGGCGCCAAGATGGACTCCATGGAGCTCGAGAGAGAAAGAGGTATCACTATCCAGTCCGCTGCGACGTTTGCCGACTGGCGCATGAAGAAGAACGGCGAGGACGAGACGTACCACATCAACATTATCGATACCCCTGGCCATATCGACTTTACGATCGAGGTCGAAAGAGCCATGAGAGTGCTTGACGGTGCCGTCATGGTTCTGTGCGCCGTCTCTGGTGTCCAGAGTCAAACTATCACCGTCGACAGACAGATGAAGCGCTACAATGTGCCCAGAATCAGTTTCGTCAACAAGATGGACCGTATGGGCGCGAATCCGTTCAAGGCGGTCGAGCAGATCAACAAAAAGCTCAAGCTCGCCGCCGCAGCGATCCAGATCCCAATTGGTGCCGAGAAGGAGTTCGAGGGTGTCATTGACTTGGTCGAGATGAGGGCAATCAGGAACGATGGCCAGAGAGGTGTCAACGTCAAGGTCTCCAAGGAAATTCCCGCCGACCTCAAGGAATTTGCGCAGCAAAAGAGACAGGAGCTGATTGAGAAGCTGGCTGATGTCGACCCGGAGATCGAGGAGTTGTACTTGGAGGAGCAGGAGCCCACCGTCGCTCAGATCAAGGCTGCCATTCGCCGCCAGACAATCGCCTGCAAGTTCACCCCTGTTGTCATGGGCTCTGCCATCGCCGACAAGTCGGTCCAGCCTATGCTTGACGCTGTTTGCGAGTACCTCCCGAATCCTTCCGACATCACCAACACCGGTCTCGACAAGTCCAAAGGCGAAGCCCCCGTCCAGCTGATTCCCTACAACTCTCTTCCCTTCGTCGGTCTCGCCTTCAAGCTCGAGGAGAACCCTTACGGCCAGCTCACATATATCCGTGTCTACCAAGGCTCGCTCAAGAAGGGACAGTACCTCTACAACTCCCGTACCGACAAGAAGGTCCGTATTCCCCGTATCGTGCGCATGCACTCCAACGAGATGGAGGACGTTGCCGAGATTGGTGCCGGTGAAATCTGCGCCGTCTTCGGTGTCGACTGCGCTTCTGGAGATACCTTCACCGACGGTGGCCTGCCATACACACTCAGCTCCATGTATGTTCCCGACGCCGTCATGTCCTTGAGCATCAAGCCCAAGCGCAGCAGCGACGCCGACGCCTTCAGCAAGGCCATGAACAGATTCATGCGCGAGGATCCCACCTTTAGACTGCACGTCGACGAGGAGTCCGAGGAGACCATCATCAGCGGCATGGGTGAATTGCATCTGGAAATCTACGTCGAGCGCCTGCGCCGCGAGTACAAGGTCGACTGCGAGACCGGCCAGCCCCGTGTCTCGTATCGTGAAACCGTCACGAGGAAAGCCGACTTTGACTTCTTGCTCAAGCGCCAGTCCGGTGGTCCAGGTGATTACGCCCGCGTCGTCGGCTTCGTCGAGCCCAACCCGCACCACGCAGAGGAGAACCACTTCGAGACCCGCGTCGTGGGAGGTACCATTCCCGACAAGTACCTGGCGGCTTGCGGAAAGGGCTTCCAAGAAGTCACAAACAAGGGACCCTTGCTCGGTCACAAGGTCATTGGGTCTTCCATGGTCGTGACCGATGGTGCCACCCACGTTACGGATTCCAGCGATTACGCGTTTAACCTGGCCACGCAGATGGCGTTCAAGAAGGCATTCAACGATGCTGGCGGCCAGGTCCTCGAGCCGCTTATGAAGACTACCATTTCTGCGCCTTCTGAGTTCCAGGGTAATCTGTTGTTGCTGATGAACAAGCGCGGCACCATTGTTGATACGGAAGTCGGCGCTGATGAGTTTACCATGGTTGCTGAGTGCAGCTTGAACGCCATGTTTGGGTTTAGCACGCACTTGAGAGCTGCCACCCAGGGCAAGGGCGAGTTTAGCATGGAGTTTAGCCACTATGCTCCTGCGCCGCCGCATTTGCAGTAAGTCCTAATGCTTTTATTGTCTGGTGTGTTTTGAGCACCATTTGCTAATCAGATGGTTTTTCAACTTTTACAGAAAGGAGTTGGTTGAGAAGCACGAGAAGGAGCTTGCTGCCAAGAGAACAAAATAAGTTCGGTAGCGCCGATAATTATGAGCCGGTACAAATACTCTCCAGCGGATTCATACCATAGGATACGTACTGTACCTGGGCCGTGGCCCTTGATGGAGGGAGAACTAGTGACGAAATAACACGGGACAGGAGATCAATCCGGAAAATATCCCGAAGCACGCTCTCCACCGTAACCTGGAAGCTGTCGATGACGGTCAGTCAAGTTCCCGGCCGGTGGGTGCCCTGATACCACACCACAGCACACGAACCCGGGATTGGGACATGATTTGGTTACCGCGAGCGGGCACATATATAAAGGAACGGGATTTAAAGAGCGGGTGTCTTGGTTTTGTAAAAACATCATAGACTTAAAGGGTGGGTAGGTATGTACGAACAAGCTGGCCTGGCCGGCAGGGGAAAACAAAATGGGTATGAATGAATCGCTCGCCCCTCTTAGAAGAAAGAAATGTAATGATATGTCTGCGGAGCGAGTGGAAGGTCGTCTTATCTATTGTATTTTATATAAACTTGTTTATTGAATATATCTTTTTTTTTTCTTCTTTTCTCTTTCTCTTCATATCTGATCTCCTCCCCATTATACCCGCTAGAAATTTTGGATATAGGAGCCTGATAGCGACACGTTTGCGGGTTAGACCGGTTTCATCTCATCACGAAGAACAAGGGCATTGTGTAACGAAGATGGATAAGATATTCGTCGGATCGAAGAACAAGGTTATTATATAGATGGGATGAAGGACTGGTCAAAGTCGGGAGAAGATTCGAGTTATTTTACTAGGACCAAATGGAATTGACTTTTTTAGAGAATGATTGACGTTGGGACGAAACTCAAGAAACCGAGTCAACCGATATTGTTGACATTTTGTTTTCTCTATTATCCAAGACTTGTTCACACAGCACCCGTATATACAGTACATTTTATTTTCTCAGCCCTCCAAGTGTGGGCAAAAAGATCCGGGGTATATATGCTATACACTCAACACCGCCCTTCTTTTAGTTGTCTTCACATCTCCTCTCCAGCTTTTGAAGTTCACTCGTCTAAAGACGTCTAAGGATATCCTGAACAACCTCCTCAGTCTTGGCCTTGCCACCAAGGTCAGGGCTGAGTAGCTTGCCCTCAGACAAGTTCGCATCAACAGCAGCATAGATCTTGGCAGCAGCCTCCTCCTCGTTCAAGAACTCGAGCATAAGCGCCGCGCTGCGGAGCGTAGCGATAGGGTTGGCAATACCCTGACCCATGATATCGGGAGCACTTCCATGGCAAGGCTCACCGATGGCGAAACCCTCGCCGACATTAGCGCTGGGGACGAGACCCAAAGATCCCACCAAAGCAGCGGCACCATCAGACAAGATATCGCCGTAGAGATTAGGCGCAACAATGACATCGTATGCCTCGGGCTGGCGGAAGAGCTTGTACACCATCGAGTCGACGATCTGCTCCTCCACCGCGACGGACAAGAATCGCGGGTTGGCGAGGGCTTCTTTGCTAGTGGCGCGGAAGAGGCCGTCGGTCTGGGAGAGGACGTTGGACTTGTGGGTGATGGTCACGAGGGGACCCTTGTGGATGCTTGGGCTTCCAGCCGCGCGGATCTTTTGCCTCCGGAGCGCGATTTCCCCGGCCATGGTGGCGATGCGGCTCGACGCGCGCTGCGAGATGCGCTTAATGGCCTCGGCGACCTTGCCCTCGGGGGTGTCGTACGTCTTTTCCTCCTTGACGTACAAGTCCTCGGTGTTTTCGCGGACAATGACCATGTCGATTGGCTTGGGGGCGTTGAAGACTGTCTTGACGGGACGGACGTTGGCGTACAGGTCGAGCTTCTTGCGCAGGGCGACGATGGGCGAGGAGTAGCCTTTTACCGGGGTGGTGGGGGAGCTGACTGCGCCGAAGAGGGCGCCGTCGCAGTCGGACTTGAGGATCTGGACCGTCTCGTCGGGAAGGGCCGCGCCGGTTTTCTCGAACGTCTCGAAGCCCGCTTGGAGGTTGACGAACTCGAACTTGAGACCTAGCGAGGCGGGGAGGGCCTCGAGGATGCGCCGGCCGGCGGGGATGACCTCCTTGCCGATGCCATCACCGGGGATGAGGCCTGTTCATTGGAGGTGAGTATGGGTTTTGTCTAAGGAGGAGGAAAGGTTGCGTTCTTACCAATTCTCAAAGTCCTGGACGCCATTGCTGTAATCAATTGAGTGTGGTCTGCTGTTCAATTGGAGAGGAAAGAGCTGCGGATGTCAATCGGACGGCACACGGGAAAAAAGCTTTGAAGCTCTTCGGCTCTGTGAAGCTTGGCTCCGGTGACGCCTTACCCGTGCAGCTTGCTGCTGGTGCCGGCATCGGACATTGCAGGGATTGGCCCGCTAATTATTTTGACAGGACCCCTGCCCAGTCTGGGGAAGTTGAAGAGTCGAATCAACGGCGATTCCATAAGTTCTAGAAAAGTTGATGGTGACATTTCTATTGTTCTCTAAATTCTAGTGTATTGATTATCTGTATTATATCTTGGGGATTGCATTGAAAGATGATATGAATGCGGATTTAGATGCGATTTTGGACCCACTATGCTATGCTTCTAAGGGTAGGTCAGTATCAGACCCAAGACGAGACGAGAGAACGATGACGGAGGCTCAAGCAGCTCCCGATTCCTGGTTGACAAGGCGTTATCATCTAGAGCATTTTTTATGGAACTTGATATCGCCGTCTCAAAGCTGATGGAGAGAGTTCCGTCCTCTCTGGAGCTGACGCAGAGTTCTGTTATACGGCCAACGGGCACAAGCGTCAGTTAAAAGGCGTCAGTTAAAAGGCGTCAGTTAAAAGGCGTCAGTTAAAAGGCGTTTATTGTACAGATGCTTCAACAAGCCTCCTTCCTTACCATGCGGCCCGTTATCCGTCTGGGTTGGACCGCTTCTCTTCTGTGAGACGGTGGGTGACAATGTCATCCGTCACTATGACATGATTTGTCTGTCCTACATAACTCAGCTTGAGCTCATTCTTGTTGAGCCACCAGCTTGGATGAAAAGCTATGATATAATTATTAGACCGCCATTTGAAGTTTTAGTTTTATAACCCGTAATCTACTCTTATGGCGTGAAGGATGAAAAAAGCAAGAAGTCGTGAATTCACCGTTAAACGTCCCCAGCCAAACGATGTGGACTTTGGACGTTTCCGTTTACATGCAGGGGTGTGCATCGGAGTGCATGACGGCACTTGAAACATGGACGATCGGTTGAATCGTCGTGGACCGTTCCTCACCGAGCAAAGCCCAAGGGAATGAACGCTTTATGCCCTGGAATCTTTGACTACGTGGCTAGGTATCGTGGCTTCTTTAGAGTATGTACATACCACTGAAAACAGCTGGGCATTGTTGATGACAAGGATAGCTAAGTTGGGTAAGGGTAGACATAGCAGATAGCTCCTTGAGCTTGAGGTCTTGATGCAGTCGATGGCATCGGTTTGGAGAGTCTGTATCAACTCAGATGGCTGATGTGGTTGATATATTCGATAAATCGAAGCTGGACCAAGACATGGTCATTCATCCTTTGTGGTTCTCTTCACTTCTGGCCCCTGAAACCTGTTCCAGTGCTTGACCTGGCAACCAGAGGGCTCGATCTGTTCACGTGGCGAGATCCATTAAAGTGAAGCGAATCGTCAACTTCACAAAGTCTTCAACTTTCTTGTTGATCGCTCTTTCCACCAACGAAATCTGCACTCCCGACTCCTCCGCCTGCACCTTCTGCCCCTGAACAACTTCTATCCACTCCTTTCCAGAAGGTCCTCAGCTGTCACTGCCTGTGCATGCAGCTCGGCACGCGCTAATTGGTATCCATCAGAGCAGCTTCAACGGGTCTCCGCCACGGAAGCTCCCCTGGATCCGGGCCTTCCCTAAAATGCCAGTTCTAATTTAACAGCAGCTCACCTATCATTTCAAGGCATTTTTTCCCTCCAAAGTGACACCACCAGAGGACTCGGCGCCAGCTGTCTGGCTTCTGCTGTTCATTTCTCGCAGTCCCCACGTTGCGCAAACATCTTTTTTTCTCTCTCCTTCGCTTTTTGACCACTTCTCTTTCGCCCTGATCAGACTGTACTCGAAATCGCAGTCGCAAAATTCTTTGCCTTCGGTCCGTCAGTCGCTGCCGCAAGCCAGGTTCAACCAGTTCACTTTAGGAGCCATTCGATCACTTGGCGCGGGGGAGCTCCCAGCTGTCACAGCGCGCTTCTCCCTGCAGCAGCCTCCAACCCGCGAAAAGGGGGCGAATTAGGTACATCAAGAACGACAACTCGCGAATCTCTGAAGCTCGAACGGCTCTCGATCCGGCTCTTTCCCAATCAAGGACCACGTTGGATACTTCCTGCTCTCTGTAGCAATTGGCGCCTTCTCAACTTGACCGTCATATTCATTCTCCCGCTCCTCCCTTCCCCGGGTGTCACCAGAAAGCTCACATCATGAGTGGAGTTAAAAACCTCCGGGCAATGTTCGAGCAGAAGGGGGATACCAGTCCCCCAGATCGAGGCAGATCACCCGGCATTCCATGGAGTAAGGCCCATCCGTTTGCTTTTTACTTTTGACCTTTGTTTTGTTTGCATGTTGTTGTATCGAATTTCACAGCACAGCAACAAGCGACCTCAAGTCCATAGCAACATGCACATATTGACCACATATATTCCAGCCCCGAGCGACTCGCCCAGACCACTCTCCAAGGTTCGAACCAACTTCATTGCGATTGAAAAGGACGGCAGAATCGGTTTGCAGAGGGAAACAAGTCAAGATTCAATCGTCTCAGCGTCGAGGAAGCTTAGCGGTGGGAGCAGCGACGCCCCCTACCCGACTCCCCCGGCCATAAAACAGGATAGCGACGTTTTTGGCGCCAGCGTGACAACGGCCGCCCCTCCTAAGATGAACCTAAAAGATCAGCCAATACCCGAGTCCCCTCGAACAGAGGCCGGCGGACCTGTAACGAACGGTCCTACTCAGAACACGACAGAATCCAAGCCTCAAGCTCCATCAAGTGCCGGTACTCGGCTTAAGAAGCTCGGCCCAGAGGGCGCCACAACTGACAAACAACCTACCAGCAATGGTTCCGTTTCAAAGGCTGAGCCGTCAGCCAAGCACCTGAACGGAGTCGATTACAGCAAAGACAAGGGCAAAGCCCCCAGCAAGGACAGCAAGGACAACAAGGACAACAAGGAGAGCAAGCAGGTGGAGAAGACCCAAGCTAAGAGCAACAACACAAAGCCAACTCCAAAACCGCTGGCACCTTCAGCGACCAAGACCGCGGCCAGACCAGCAAGATCTCCAACGACAGCCAAGATTCCCAAAACTCCCACAGAAATGCCAGCCGCAAAGCTTCCCTCCAAGACGCCGGACAAGGCTCAACCAAAGGAAAAGGCTGCGACCCCGAGAACTGCTGGTTCTTCCGCAAAGGCAACTGGCACGTCGTCGATCAAGAGACCCCCTCCCCTTCAGGCCTCTCCCGCTTCGGGGGCTGGATTTGTTAAGCCCAAACCCAAGTCGCCCACCCGTCCAGTCGATTTACCAGCAAGGCTTACCACACATACTGCCGCCTCGGGCTCCAAGGTCAACGGTGGTTCCCGGCAATCTTTGGCTCCGGCAAGCGGGGTTGTCAACACCACGGACACTGTTGGTCGATCGCCCAGCCGGACTAGCGTATCGACAGCCACCTCGGGCGCCAGATTGAACGTGGTCAAGAGTCTTAAGAGGCAGAACTCCACCATCAACCGCCCTCGACCAAGCATAGGACCTCCTCCTAAGCAGCCCGCAAAGGACCACCCGCCCACGAAGAAGGAGAAGGAGGTGGACGAGAGTTTCCTGGCGCGTATGACGCGTCCCACTCAGGCATTTGCTTCAAAGACAGTTGGAAAGGCTCCCGCATCGCCTCCTCGCAAGGTGGCAGCCGCTCCGGCTGCCACGAAGCCAGCGACTAAACCAGAGTCACACGTTGCCAAAAAGACGATGACTCTTCCCCACAGACCAAAGGCTTCAGCTGCAACGTCTTCACAGCAAGCAGAGACATCCGCAGCCGCAAATATTGCTATCCGCGTTGAGGAGGTGGAGACAGCCGAGGAAGCGATCGAGATTGCAAAGTCCATCGAAGATGCAGCGCTACCACAACCAGAGACGAAGGCGGATCCGGCACCCGCTGAGGAGGTGGCAAAGCCTACAGAGGAAGTCACCGAAGACGCACCTGCCGTTGAGGCCGCTTCCTCTCCCCTGGCGTCGCCTCAGAGCCCGGTCGATCAGCCCCATGTCAACGATGACAACTCGCATACTGCCGCAGCCCAGGAGTCTGCCGAGTCTGCCGAGCCTGCTTCCGATGATAAGCTCACTGCTGAAGTAGTCACTGAAGAGTCCGTTCCAGCTGAAGTAGCCACTGAACCCTCTGTTCCAGCTGAAGTAGCCACTGAAGACTCTGTTCCAGCTCATGAGTCTGTTTCACATGAAAAAGTTGAGCCTGCGGAAGTGTAGTTACGGAGGGCTCCCTTCACTGAATCACTGAAACCATAACTTCACCTCACTCTTGACTCTGGCTTTCGGAGTGTGTTTGTATTTAGTGTTTTACCGACTGGGTCGCGTTTTTCACCCTCCCCCCTTTATGATACCTTATTTTCTGTTTATACTTTTTACAAAATTCTCGGGGAGGAGATGGCATTGGGCTTGTTTACTAATTCTTTTAGTTTACTTTTTCGTTTCTTGGTCATTGTTGTTATTGGAGTTTTATTACTGGTCTGGTTGCCAGGTTTTAGTGAAGGGGAGACGTTACTATTGTTTGCTTCTGGTCTTCCCCGGTCAGTCAGTCGGGTTGTTCACATTAACATTATTCATTATCAATTAACTCACATCATCATCCATCCATCCCAGTCAGCTGGGCGAGCAAAGCAGCATATTTAGAATAGAATGGAAACTTGTAATTTTTGGTCTTCATTATGGCGCCTAATATTCAGGCACCACTACCCTCGTATACAGGCACCAGTCCAATTGGCTTCTTGCTTCTTTGAAAAGAGTGGTTCCTGTTCATCACTATACTAGCTATAAACATTGTTGAGTATCTGAAAGGATGGATGAGCGGAATGGTTAGGCGTATAATTCTGATCATGTTTCGTCATCGGGACAATGTAATCATAAATCCATGGGTAAAGCAGAACCGATCAGCTTCAAATCGTTCTTCCTTTTTAGTGTGATCTTCAAATCCCTGACTGCGGTCGACTAGACGGCGATCCTGGCTATAATAGAGAAATAGGAGTTTGAGATGTTGTTCGTGGCAATTCCCTGTCTATCATACAACAACAATATATACAGTACACTGGCTGGAGGCAAAAACAGAGAAAATGCATGTTTTATTCGTTCCTCCGTCTTGCCGTTTCAAGTTCCCATATGTCCTGCCACACCAGACCTTGATTCTTGCCCTATAACACCTTCCATTTATATCACCAACCCATCCCCCCTCCGGCTTATGAAGCCCGCGCAAGAACCAACCCACCAAGCCTCCTCTCAACCGCCTCTCTCACCTCCATAACCCCCCGATCGGTAGCAAGAAACAGGCACTCCCCAAGATTAAGGCCCTTCAAATGGCCCGCCGGAAACCCCCTCGAAACCCTCTCAAGGTCCTTCAGCCCGGAAGTCACCAAGCGGGAGGGCTTGGAGACAGCGTTGAGATGTTTCAGGACGGGCTCGTTGTCCCAGTACTTGAGGCCGACCCATAGCCTGCTCGTGGCTACATTTTTCGAGGTGATGGGTTCGGGCGTGTAGGAGGATAGTTGGTCCAGGGGCGGGGGATGGGGACCGCCGCGGGTTACGCAGGATAGGAAGCCTGCTTTGTGCAGGGCTAGGGCGAGACGGAGGTTGTATTTGTTGTTTGGGAGGGATGTTAGGCCCAGCCTGGCGCGGGATGCGTTTTGGAGGTGCGCGCAGGCGTTTGCTACCGAGTGAATTCCCATTTTGATGATGTGTGTTTGGGCTTCGTCTCCGGACTGCGTGCGGGTTTGTGGTTTAGGGGCGGGAGATTCGTGCCCGATCTCTCTCGTGTCGTTCTCGCTGAGTGACAGGAGTTGTTGGGTGTCGGGTTCTCAGTTATGGCTTCTCCCTCCACCGCCCGTCTCTTAATGGGTTCCGGATGGTTCTCGTGATATCGAGATCGGATGAGGTTGACTAGATGGGGCGGCGGTGTTAGTTTGCCATTGCAAGATTTCAGATCGATAGGGGCTCCATTCGTACTTACAAGATGGGATGTCAAGTGAAAGGAGCGGCGTGGGCGTGACGTGGGCTGGTCTCGATTATCACCACTGCTCGTGTCAAAGTTGGGATTCGCGCAATCGTCAATCGGAACGACCCGCCAAAATCTTTTTGCCTGCCCGCGACAGCTGCGAGCCAAGCCCGGGAGCGAGCCAGGATTCCTGACAAGTGGGTCTTCCATCACCAGTTTAGCGTGGAGCGGTGGACAGGGCCCAAGCTCAGTGCCAAGAGGGCCCCCTCAAGGGACGAAACCCCACCAAAGGACTTACACCCGCCCAACCCGCATCGAGGGATCCCGCATGTCCAATTGGCGACGGCCATGTTAAGCGCCGAGCTGGAACCCCTCGATACGACTGCACTGTCTGCGCAAGCTCCCAGGGGCGGGAACATGATGATTCTGAGATGCTGATTTGATGAGAGTTGTGTTATTGCGTGGAGCCCCAGTGGTGCTATTATCTTTCTGCCCGGGGTACCTTTGGAGACGAGGTGCTCGCTCCGGGATGTCACCATGGTCACATATAATTGACCAAGGCCTCCAACTTTCCTTTCTTCAACACCCCTCTTTGTTTCTGTCCCTTTTTTTCTTTGCTGCTGTCGTGCAAGGTTTGATAGCTTCTGGGTATTGATATTTGAACTTAAGCTGAGTTACACTTGGAGGAGTGTTTTCCCCCTTTTGGCGCTTGTTTGATATCTCGTCACCTTCGACCTTGAGCTCTCAATCCTCGACCCCTCCCGAGATCGTCCTCAGGGCCCCGAGGACTAAAGATGGCCGCCCGGCCGGGAGAGGACAATGTAGCCACACTGTGAGTCTTCAATGGCCATGAACGTCCTCTTTCAAGTGAAAATAACTTTGTCTGACTCTGGGACTCTGCAAGGTTTGGCGACATTCACTACTTTTATGGGCCGCCGACCGCGAATCCGCCGCATCACCGGTTTGACAAGGGGTCGTACATTTACTTGTTTGAAGACGCAAACCAAGGCCGAGCGCGGCTCGAAATTGCAAATCGTCCCGGCACAGAGGATCAGGACGCCTTTGATGGCTGTAAGAGCTTGCCCTATCGACGCACATGAAAGCCCGAGGACTAATTGGTGACAAGACCTCGATCGCATCCAGCTCCAATACTCGTATGAACATAGCTGTCTCGTAACTCTGACCGTCGGCGAGGTCGAGGGCTACGAAGAGTGGCATCTCCCGACCTACGACCCTCACAACAACGCCATATATCACTACAAGCTGCACTCCCTCGACATCTACTTTTGGAAACAGCAAGACGCACTCCTGTTCGTCAATGGCATCCGGCCTTTGCTTCCCCCGACGCAATGCGAGATCCTCGACGAGCCCGGCCCGCCACCACGAGAACCAGCCGAGGTCAGCGCCGTGGTCCAGCAGCTCGAGAAGGCCGCCATAGCCGACAATAACAGCTCAAACTCGACTCCACAGAACGGAGGAGGAGGCTCTTATTTTGCCGGCCCTCCCATCTCAGCCGTTGACGCTTCGGCTGCTCCTCCCCCTCCACCGCCTCCTGCATTCGTTCCCATGGCATATAACCCCTCGGCCCCGCCAGCACCGGAACAAGTCCGCCACCGCGAAAAGACACCACCGCCCGAAGATCCCATACCCAATCCTCTCCACCAGACTCTCGCATACGACGCCGCGACCCCTTTCTCGCCGGGTCTGGCGCCCAGCGGTCTAGGCCCATTGTCCCCAGGTATCCCGCCGCCTAACCTGCACCACCCCCCCGGAGCGCCCTCTTTCGCCCCTCCACCGGTAGCATCACCAGGCTTTGCCCCACAAGGCTACGGCTCCCTCAACTCAGGCCTAGGAAGCCCGCCTCCAGGGCATCCAACCGGTCTATCGCAACATCCGCCCGCACACCCGGGACTTTCCCGCGCGGCAACGATGCCCGCCAGCCCTGGAATTGCCAGTCCGTTTGGAGGAGGCGGGTACACGCCGGGCTCACATACGCCTACGCCGCCGGTGGGAGGGCTGGGCCATCCGCCGCCGAGTATACCGGGGAGTTCGCAGCAGGGGGCTGGGTATGGTAGGCACACTGGCGGGGCGGGGAATGAATATTCGATTCATCAGAGTTTCTATACACCCGAGGAGCCGCCGCGGGGTAAGCTCGAGGAGAAGGCGGGCAAGTTGGAGAAGGGCGTTACTGGCATGTTGAGGAAGTTTGAGAAGAAGTTTGGGTAGATGGTGCTTTCTTTTTTTCTTTTGTGGTGTAGGGCGTTGGCCTATGGTCGAGATTAGTTGAACTGGTTTGGATATATCTTTCGAGTTGCACAGCTTTTTGGTCTATAAATTTTGAGTCAAATACCATTTGAACGTGTTGCAAGTTACTTGCCTTGTTCCTATCTTGTCACCAAGGTTACCTATGGATGATGATGGCCATCAGGTCCGGTGTTTATTGCTGATGTACTCAACTCGACTGGGTTCTATTTGTCCTTGATGGCGTTTCTCTATTTGCTTGGCTGGCTGGCTCAAAGATTCCGCATCAAACCTTAAGCCTTGCTATCTATATTAATTCAGGTGTTCCATGAGGAAACTTCTTGATGAGACCATATTACCACCTCAAAAGAAGTGAAAGACCAAAAAAGAAAAGTTTACCAAGCCAGCGCGCCCTTATTCTGCATCACTGGGGCAGGCTTTTTACCCCCCTTATCCTTCTCTTGCTCAGCGGAGGCAGGTTGACCAGCATCCTCCATTATATGATCCTCATGATGATCTTCTTCCGGCAGCAAAACGTCCCAAACCAAACCGTACCTCTCCGCCTCTTGCTGCAAAATCCCATCCCATTTCTTGAGCAACGGGTGAGATGCTGCAATGTCTGCGAAGACGATGGTCTCTTCTTCTTTTTCCTGCTCGATTTTTCCTGTCTCCTCTTTGCTGGTCCGTAATTGGGGATGCTGTTCTTGCTTCACTTCTTCTGCTGCTCCGGTCAAAGACGCAGTCTTTCCATCACCCGCCCCATTCTTTCCCTCATCCTTGTTGGTGTGCACCTTCGACACGACCTCATACTTCCAAATCCCATCGCGAGCAAAATATTCCTCCCCAAAGACCGACAGGACACTTAATTCCTTGGTCGCAGTCTCCAACAAGGCTTGTAGCCTTTTGCTTTCTGCAGGCTCCTCTCCATCCTTTCCACCAGAACCATAATTCGAAGAAAGAGCCCCAACCAACCCCTGAAGTAAACCCAATAATCGTCCCGCCTGCGCACCGATAGTAGCGCCAAGTCCATACCCTTCATCAAACCCCGCTTGAACAGACGCAACCTTTGCAATGGTTACGCCGTCGCGATACCCAGCTGTGGTATGTTCTTGTTTTAGGCGGGGGATATCGGACACGTCTGCAGATCTTTGCACGGCTTGCAGATTTGGTGTTTGCTGGCGGGCTAGTTCTGCTGAGTGAAGGGAGGAATCGTCGTCGCCCCATACATCGTCATTCATGTCGGACGATGTGAAAATCTCGTTGTGGCCAGTGTGATATATACTTTGTTCTGTGTTGTTCGTAGGGGCGGCCGGGATAGATACAATATCTTCTTCTTCGTCTCGTTGCCCCCTTGTTTGGAGGGACGCAGATGATGTCATGTTGAGATAAATGTCCTGGTCTGCTTCACCGCTTGAGCTGTTGTTGCGGAGGAGCATATTTTTGTCCAATCCTCTTTTGAATGCAAGGTTTGTTGCCCGTGTGCTCCGTGGTGTTGCTGTTTTCTCTTTGGTTTTTGATGGTGTTCACTCTGGAGGTTGAGCCCTGAAAGGCTTGTTGCTTGTTGCTTGGTCAGCAAGCTTTGTTGAAGTTGAATATTGTAAGAGCTGATGAGATGGCAGGTATATACTGGGCCAAGAGCACTAATGAGGTAGAAGCAAATTAAAAAAGATGTATTGAATCATCAAACGGTCTTTCTCTGATATTATTGAGATCAGTTGGCGATTCCCTTCCAGATTCTTCATCCCACCTGAATGAGGGGCTGGAGGGGCAACTTTCTCCAGATGACAAAATCAGAACCTCTCATCCAACCCTAACCCTATGTTCATGGCTCTACATCAGACCCTGTAACTGTGCCAACGGGGGGTCAACAACCCCCTTTTCACTCTCACATAAGCGGGGACAAGGTCATAATCAGCCGCAGATATTCCTTCCTGACACCGGTCACAAAACGGCTCATCGGGATTTCTACCAAGAGATAAAAGTTGCGTAATTCACCATAAACAACCAACCGCATGTACGACAAGAAAAGACGAGGCACAGGGTTTTGCTTGTGGCTTTAACGGGCGTCGAATTGTTGTTAGAGAGTTCTTTACAAGTTAAATATGGGCATTGAAATGGCTCAGAAAATCAAGTAAAGGTCGTCATTTTTACGTAAAAGGGATACTAGTATACTCTACACTAAAGTCCCTGACAGGTTCATTCCCTTGGCTGTCCCCATATACTAACTTGCGATACAGGAACAAATTTGGGCATAGTGTTCCCAAGACAGATCGAAAAGGTAACCAAAAGAACAGCGAAAATATAACTACGTAGGTTCGGATTCTCATTATGGAGGTGAACCAGAGCCTGCCTTGCTCTCCTCCAAACGGCTTGTCCCTGTCTGAGCATGCCACTCATGATCATCAAGAATTTTGTAATAATGAGATCAACAAGTTGATTAACCCGTAGCTTTCGTGACTCGAGACCCCGTCGAGGGTTCTTGAGAGTGTTATTTCGTCTCTTATACCTCCAAACTCCATATCGTTTCCTTAAGATTGGACGTCTGCTTTGTTTCTTGCTGTTTCTGGTATCAGAAGACGAGGTAGTTGGAAGCCCCGTTGTAATCAACGTTGTTGCTGTTGATTTCGGTTGATCTGTTGTGTCGGTCTTGATGGCATCGTTGTCCACAATGTCCCGGAAGCGGAATCCGTTGTCCTCAAATCCAGTGCTAGTAAGAAGACCCTTATCTTTGAAAGTAGTTACTGACAGCCATTGAGCCTCAAGGAGACGGGCAATGCCGCTCGAATACTCCCTAGACTGGGCAGGTCTCAAGATTGAATAGGAACTGATGTCTAGCCTTTGGCTCGGCTGCCAATTCAGTTTGAACTGGGTGCCGGCTGATGACCTGTCGCCGCTAGACAGACCCGTCCCAAGTGAGCAAAATATCATTGCGGAGTTTGAGAAATACTCCGGCAGACGGGTCAACTCCTTAGACAATTCCATAGGATCACCTGTGTCCATACAAACACTGTCGATCCATATGTACTTGTAGCCCATATTGCGGGTAAAGCTGATGGCATCTGAAACTTGCTGGGGGAGGACTGACAAGTCCAGACCTTGTCGCTCGCCTCTACTAATGCGTGCGTAATCATTAAGGATTGATGGTGTAAGAAGCTGCGACGGACCCCACTGGTACGAAAGGGCAATATACGGTGAGTCTTGAAGCCCACTGGTGTCGACAAGCCGGGTGGTATAACCATTCTCATCATCAAGAACCTGAAGCCAGCGACGGGGAACAGTACGACGAGAATCGTCGTTGTGGGGCTTCTGTTTTGTCGTAATCAAGAACTGGGCGAGGTCATGGAGACCACGATCCTCGGATTGGTTTCCACGACGCGAATTGTACCTGCGTGGATTCCCTGTCAGTCATAAGTTCCCTCGAAAACATTGAGATTTCAGTCACCTACTTACCATGTATGGTGGACCAGAAGTCGTATAAACTCCTCGCCTGGATCGAAGGCTATGACACGGTCCTCCAACCGGTCCCGGACAAGGCAGAAAGCTAAGTGGATAAGATGGGAGTGTAGATCGTCGAATTCCTCCCAGAAACCCGCCATGATATTCTTGAACTTCCGAGCAGACGGCCAACCGCACGAAATACTTTTACAGGTCTCCCGGAAGGAATTTATCCAGACGCCATCATCCAACCGGGAACGGACAGCATCCTGAACAGACCGATGCAAATAAAAGATCCTCTCGGGCTGGGACTCATCGACGTCCACAAGGGCCAGCTTGTACAACACACTTGAAGCCGCTGAGATAGGATTTTCAGACCAAGGCCTGTCTCGGGAAAGTATAGCGAGTCTTCTAGACTGACCAGAAAAAACGAATCGCTCCTTGATTCGGCTACCGTCACAGAAACAGAGCTTTGCGAGCAATGTAGAAGAACAGATGTCGAGTCGTTCCATCCGAGAGAGTGTGACCGTATAAATCGGTAACTCAAAACGGCGTACCAAAGAAATTTCGTCTAAGCCTAGCACAGCCTTGACTTGATGGATAGAGATGGATTCCCGGTTGCACCATGTTGCGACGTGCTGAAGTACGAGTGGGGAGGTATGATAAAGGACTGCTACAGAGCAAATGGCATCGGCATCTTCCTCTGTAATTTTGGCGTCGAGAGAGTTGATTAAGAACCGTGCACCCTCTTCCACCGTAAACCCCGGGATACTAATGACGGACCATACCCTGACGGAATGTAACATGGGCTGGGATCTGGCAGTGACAATGACCGAACATGTGCTGTCCCCAGGTATATATTGCGAAATATCCATGTCCTCATCACAATCATCCAAGACAAGTAACCAAGGCGCACGGGCATTCTTCAAGAAGGTGAAGAGTGTATTTCTGCTAGCGATGTGATCTTGGGATAGTCTCCCGTTCACAAGGCCCAGGGCCACAGCAGAATCATGACAATACTTGCCGAGGCTAGCTTCAGAACGTGCATTGAGCCAGATAATAAACTTGAACTCGTACATGAAACGGTATGCAAACTCGTTGGCGATGGAGGTCTTTCCTATGCCGGCTTTTCCGACGAGGCAAATGAGGTTCGCCTTCTTCGGGTCGTCGAGAGCAGCTTCCATTGAAACCTCCCGAATCCTCGGAGAGAGAAGCAACTCCTCGAGTTGATCGAGAATCACGGAATGACCGTAGAAGGAGGTGTCTCTGGCGGGGATAAAGCTGGAAAAGTATTCCCTCCTTGGTCTGCTGGGCTCGGGCTCATGACTCTCGTCACTGATTGAAGAAGTTTGACTTTCAGGCGTGGCGACTTGTGCTGATACTTCTAGGTCTTCTGACGATCGTGGTATCTCGGACTCGTATAATAACGGCAGAATTGGTTTTGCGGAAGTATCGCATATTTCGGTGTTTTCCGCATCTTGCTCTGTGGAGATTGGTGTTGCGACGGGGTCTTGTTGCTCGAAAAGTGACTCGGCAACTTCTTCAAATGACGGACGAACTGAGGATGTGGGTTGTTGTTGGGCAGTGGGGACTATAGGCAAACCTTCCTCCTGAATATCGAATGCGCTGACCGGTGAGTGTGGAGGATGTAGCTGACTCAAGGCGTCGTTGGCGACTTCTGTGTCTGAGGTGGATACCACCCGCCTTGTGGCATCTTGGACTGTCTCGCTCCTTCCACTAGCTTCGATTTGTGGCAGATTTGCGGGATATGCCGGATTCAGAGTAAGCAAATGCTGGAAATGAATGCTTTTGGGGTGAAAGGGGCACACCGAAGCGTCGCCCGGGCCAGATTCCAGCAACGACTCCTCGCTCGAAGTCGTGAACAGTCGAACGTTCACAGTTGCGCAACCAATACAGCCATCGTGTTCCATCTTCTTCATCCTGAACTTCCGCTTCAGCCCCGGCCTTTGTCTGCTCAACACATCAAATACAGTTGAAAACAACAAGATCTCCTCGAACTTGTCGGATATCTGCTGAAGGCACCCAACTGTAAAGCCGGTTGCGAGCTTCTTTGGAAGGCCGTTCTTCCGTGATATACACTCTGAGATGAGCTCAATCCACTCATCTGGCTTCTTGGGGTTCAAAGATGGCTCCCCAATCAGCATAATTGTCTCAATCATGTCGAGAACCTGACGATACTCGTCCTTGTGGCCATTATTCCACGCCGTGATGAGAGCCTATTTCAGGTCAGTGGACCATGTTCCAGCCTGGCAAAGATGCACGCTCAACAAAAGATGAAACACACCTTCTTCAGAATATAGCACCCGAGCTTGTGTCCAATCAAAATGATGGTTTCATCCTGACAGGCCGGTTAGTGACGTTTCTCTTCGACGATTCGGCCTCAGCTTACCTCACACAGCTTCTCCTGAAGAACCAGTAGTTGTTCTAACAGCTCGTCTCCTGTGGTGCAATACCGATCCCACGATTCCAGACCCTCGAGCTGTAGGCCATGGTCGTATATCCAGCTCCGCCCCGGACTTGAGCATTTGATACTGACATTGGCGAGCCATTGGTCAAAATGCGGGCATGTCCTCTCCGTTAGGTTCCTCCCCGCAAAGCTGGGGACCACCACATAACTGATAGAAAAGCAGGCTCGTTAGCAGTGCAAAGTATGCTGCGGCCGATGTTTTGTTGAACACTTACTTCACAAAAGGCGAATCATCACCTTCGGTCCTAGCGATCTCTGCCAACAATGGCATGCTTATCAGTCAATCTGATGCATTCTTTCTGATCGAGTTATAGTTGCAAAGGAATTGTTACGGAATTTTACTGGAGGAATTCATGGGATTATACAGATCTTGAGTCGTATTTAAACAGTTCGAAACGGTGCAACTTCCTGGGACGACTGCGTGGCCCGGACACCTCATCAACTCCAGCCGAGACCGATGATGAATGCGGGGGCAGTGCAGCAGTGCAGATCTGCAGTTTGTCAGCCGCCTTTTTGTGTGTGTGTGTGTGAGCTAATGCATGAGCATCGAATAGTGCAACGGGAAAACATAGACGGGGGTCCCTATCGCCAGCTTAGACAGTGTATACGATGTATTATACGGTAAGGTATCCATGTATCGACGATTTGGTGGTGGCTGAACTGCACTGTGACTCACTCTTATCAGTCCACCGAGGTAAGAGTTCCCCAAATCGTGGGCGTGGCAGTGCGAGGCGGATTGCGTGCAAACTGATATAGCTCTGAGAGCTGTCTGAAAAACAAGGATTTATGTGTGACAGCCATCCTGTCGGGAATTGCACGCTGTCTCCTGTATGTAATAGTAAAAAACTCACTTCTGTTCTGAGGTCGCGGGTCAAGCCATCACCTTTTGTGGGTATCACAGACCATTCGAAAACAGAGCGCAGAACACTTTCACACCATGGAGTCAAGACGTCAACCAAATTCCGCTGACAATAATCCACAGACCCAACCCGCCGAGCCTTACCAAGATGTAGCGAAGCGTTACGCCCTCTCTCTGTGTGCCAGAGTCGAGTCTTTCGATTCCAATCCTCTTCATTCGGCAGCATACTTGACATACCTGGCCAAGTACCTCAAAACTCCGTTTCAGAAACCACGGAGGAGACCCCATGTATCTAGTTCTCCAAATCCGCCATCGTCAAGGCCTTTCCTCATCCAGTACTTGATTCAGGAGGACAATCCGCCTAAGATCCAGCCCTATGATGACCCTCATCAGTGGGCTGGCCTCCCGGTATCGCCAAACTGCAATGAACTTCTTTTTCTCACGGGCCGGCCGTCCGCGGACTGGCTAAACTGTATTGGATCCAAGTACTCGATCGACCATAGGTTCTTCCACCAACATCTCGGACCCATTATCTCGGGCTACGGCCATTCAAATACGGGCGGCACCTATCCTGATCTCCCTTCTCGGTCTCTACAGGTCATCTCTTTACAGATTCCGACAATATTAATCATCGGCTCTCAAGGGAGGAACCTGCATATCAAGGACCTCGAAGTCGCAAGGGATACGTGTAATTCCCAGCTTCGCAGAGCTTGTCAGGCGGTCCAAGATAGTGCTGCGACAGAGAGTGGTAGATCGATGATCCGCGGCGTCGAGATTTTTGACGGCAGCACGATAGTTGTAGAACAACAACTTACCGGCACGATTGTCCACAGAGATAACAAGTTGTGGACCATAATCCTCTGGAGCGATGCCGGGCATGAAACAGATCACACCTACATTCCCATTCCCTCGACCAAAGACTTTGCACCTGTCGCCTCGGACCTGAAGTTTTGCCCCGTATTCTTTGAGAATGAGTTTGTCAAGACTAGCACACCGCCAGTACCAAGACAGGATGAACGGCTTCACGCAAAACAACCACTTTCTTTACTAAGTCACCATTATGGCCTCACCCTCGACTGGAGCACGCCAGCAACAACCAGCTCGCCGCTGTTTGTCCTCACAGAGCTCTTCTCGTTCCAAGCCGCCTCAATCTTACAACTTCTCAACACGCTCGAACGAGTCTTCTCGGAGATGACAGAGCGGTGTGACTTTCCATCCTACGAGCACACCAAGCTCGAGATGACGGTACAATACGACTACATCAGGTCCTCACTGTCCAGGCTAGAGCAACACTGCTCCGATATCATCACCTTTCTCAAAAGCCCACCAGCGAAATGGAACGGTCCCAACCCGGCGGGCCAGTCCGGCACCACACTAATAACAACAGACTTTGAATACCTCCTATCACGGACACGTAACCTCCTCAAGACATGTGAATCCGGAAGGTCCACCTTGGTAACCAACGACGCCATCCAAAAGGCCAAACGCTCTGCCGTGGAGGCCAGACTCGTCACCCAGCTGACCAAGACAACTACCCGTCTCGGGTACATCTTTGTGCCGATATCATTTGTCACTTCGGCGTTTGGGATGAACTTTGCTGAGCTTGGTCAGGGCAACATGTCCATCTGGATCTGGGCAGTTACCGTGGTTCCCATGTTGATTGTCTGCGTGGTTATTGTTGAATTCGGAGGTTGGATTGCGCGGTGGTGGCGAGGGCTCGGGAAGAAGGAAAATAAGGTGAATGCATGGGAACGTGATCGATATCAGGACAAGGGGCTTGGTCCACCTCTTTCTTCGGAGAACACAGATGGTTGAGAGAGAACATGTTCATCTTCCAAGGTCTTGGAGATTGAAGAAATTGAGCTGCTCAAGGCAACTACACGTGTCTCTGCTGCGGTACACACATTCAGGATTATGTTTGGATTCAGGTCTGAGGTTGAAGTGCAACACCAGAGCTTATATCTCACAGAGTTTGTTGCACCCAAACTTTCAAACGGACCATCCATTCAGCAAAGCATAAAAAGATCTTCGGGGCTCAACGGTTCTCTCCCTTTTTCCTTCACACTCACACATCTTTCACATTTCGCAGCATCAACCACCAGGAACAGCAAACCAAAGAGAATGCCCAAGCATGAGTTCTCCCAACATCAACATCGAGCAGGACCCTCTTGAAGACGAGAAACGCCAGCTCCTCCCAGCAGCAGTCATTTACACAGAATTCGACATGGATGAGCCCAAAGTCAAAAGAAACAAGAATCCCGGGACGCCCACCGCCGTCTCCCACCGAAAAGCGGAAATCCTGAGAGCCCTAGGGGCCAACATAATGGACTACTCAGCTCCACGAACCCAGACCATCAGATTGGCCGGCGAGCGAGCCCTCGACCAGCTCGACCTACACATGTACTATTCCAAAGAACCACAAGACACGGTTTACGGCTACTGGTGGAAACCCAATCCCGGCATCCCAGCCATGAGCGCCAGATACCTCGACACCGACTCCCGCGAGTACCACAGCATCATGGCTCTAGTGTCCATCAGCGAGGCGGACAGGCTGCTCTTCGGAGCCGACAAAATCCACGCCGAGAATTGGATGAAGAGGGCATATGCCACGGCATTCGACGCTCTCGACTCGCCTTCGTTTACCTACCAATAGCACATGCAGCGGTATCGGGAGAAGACGGGACTGCTTCAGCCGCAGAGTGACGACGATGCTACATCGCCGTCGTCGTCGTCAAAGAATATTACCAAGACATGCAGATGCATCTTCCGATCCGGTTTAAGATGCAAATGTAGCACAAAGGGTGGTAAAGGACATGATGATATCCGTAACACCAAGCGGAAGCGAGTGGACGAGGAGGACCAGGATGAGGGAAATCGCATTGATAAATATCCTGGTAAATGCAAGAGGCAGAAAACTGAGAAATAGTTTCATAGACGAAAATGAATCTGAAAGTGGCTCGCATTGAATAAGGTCTGTATCGATCTATCAACCAGTTCTCAAGGCCCCAAGTAAAAGCCTCTGTTGTTTGTTGCTTACCGGAGGCGTATCAACATTGCAGATAAAAAGGGGGTGCCAAGCTTCGACTTCGCTCTGAATAGATGTTTTTGGTGTCAACAACCGAACCCCTTATCCCGCTTGACAACGAGTTGCCAAGACCAGCTTACGGCTATAGCCCCTTTCCCCTATCCCCTTGTCAAATTGATTTCTGTGACATTTATCCGTAATCATCTGGAATGTCGGGAGTTGGCTGCCCAGTGGTTGCCCTAGGGTGTGCTCTAGCCATGACGAATATATCGCCATCCGAATCGCTTGATATTGAACTACTCTCTTCCAGATCCACCGCACCCTTGAACTTTGAACAACCTTCCTCTTCCCCGGCATCCCCTCGCCACATAAAAGTCTCTGCGCTCACCAGCACAGCACCGAAAATTTCAACGAGCTCTGCTGTGCAATCCTTTCGTTGTCGCAGTCGTTCGAGGGCCGTCATGCCCTGAGCATCCATCGACCCGATGCCAAAATGCCTCCTCTCACCCCTCGACGATGATGATGAGCAGTCAGTGAATCCGCACAAGAGCGCCTCCATTGTAGCGACAGACCCATATTGCGCAGCAGTATGCAGAATGGTCCTTCCCGAGTCGGTCACTGCGAGGTCCAGTCTCGCACCAGCGCCAATCAGCACCGAGACAATTTCCGGCGAGTCCATCCACACGGCCAGACCAAGCGCCGTCTCGCCAGCTGTATCTCGCGCGTCCACTTCAGCTTCATATGCGAGGAGGATAGAGACAATCACGGCGTCCCTGGACATGACTGCCGACATCAGAGGAGTTCTTCCCTGGGAATTGGCCGCGTTGACATCTGCACCAGCCGAGAGCAGGTACTCGACGTTCGTCCTCCGCGCACAACTGCAAGCGCAGTGCAGAGGCGTCTCGCCATAGTTGTCTCTCTTGTCGGGGTCTGCTCCTCCAATATCGACGAGTCCCGCTGTGCAAGCCGCAGAGGCCGTCATGGCCGAGTAGTGGATGGGAGCCCGACCGCCGCCGTCGGAGAGGTCCGGATCCGCTCCCTTTTGAAGCATCCTGGTAAGTGCGTCAATGTCACCTCGCCACGCCGCCCAGAACACAGCTGTTCGGCCGTGGCAGTCAACCGCGTTGATCTCGTCCAAGGTGGAGTTTTGCAGCAGTTTGTCCAGATCAACAAAGCTAAGACCGAGGACAGTCTTGTGGGCCTGGGAGAAATTTCGGCGTTCTAGATCCCGGGGTCTGGGGAACGTCTTCTCGATAAGGCGTCTGCGGTCGTCGTTGGCTGGAGACGGACACTCGATGGAGAGGTTCCACGCCATGTTGGCGGCCGAGTCGGTGAGCTTGGTGCTGTTCTCTGCGTGAGGATCCGCACCCCAGGAGAGAAGCAGCTGGCAGACCTGGTATTGGTTGCAGTTCAAGGCGAACAGGAGCGCATCGAGTGTGCCGTACAGAGATTGCATCATGTCGGCGGGGGATGCGTCTCCCTTGAGGAACAGGGTCTGCAGTCCGTCACAGTCCCCGGTTTGTATGTAGCGGAACAGGTCAGATTCGGGGGAGACGATCCGGGCGAGCGTTAGCGAGATGGAGGGAGATGGTCCGCTGAGGAGTGTCATGACTATCGCACGGGAAGCCAGCCAGTGCGGGAAGTAAAAGGATCCGCTCATCATCGGTCGAGCTTGTCGTTTACAGGTGGACGGCATATTGCACCCCCTGAGAGTGAGGGGACTCCCCCTGGAGCGCAGCACTGTTGTTCCAGCCAGGTTTCCCCACGTCGAGAACATCAATGACCAGGTACGGTGACAGTTGCATTGACACCCATCGCACGTCATGTCGCCGGAAAGGGGGCTTTTGGGACGGCGTGGTAACATACTAGTAGCTTGAGAAAGTTCTGGTTTCGCTGTTTTCCCCCTTCTTTTGACAAGATGTGATTTGTTTGTATTCACCTCTGTAGCATCCTCCTCAGTGTCAGTTGTTCGCGGGATGGAGGAGTTTTCTGTCGATGGTAGGAGCCGCAAGATAAGTTCTTCCTGTCGGCTGAGCTGAGCCTGAATAGTCTTTCGAAGATCTAGATGCAAAGACCAAGACATATGTGTAAGTTCCCCGAGGATAAGAAACCGAACGTCTTTGAGATCCTGTTGCATTTTGATAGCCCTCGGCTTTTTCATGATCCAACGAAGACGTGCCACCGGCCTCTCGTCATCATCCTGTCCTTTGCCACTCTCCTTGTTCTTGCCCCGCTTCTTATCATCCTGCTTCTCGTTCGTTGATGGGCTGGGTGCCTTGAGGAGATACCTCTCCACCAAGGTTTCCATGGAATCCAGTAGTTCGGCATATTTGTGAAGCAGACCTCGAAGAGGCTCGAGGTTAATCGATCCGGCATCTTGGGCAACGCCGGCGACGGTTGTCTGGAGTGCGGTGAATGATACTTTTGCCTCAGAGATCTCCTGGATAAGGAGCTCTACTTCAGCTGGCGCATTCTTCAGGGTGCGGAGCTGGGAAACCAGGCGACCCAGCCTGTCTCCGGCCTGAACAATGGCAATAGAACTGGCGATGATACTCAGGGGATCGGCCATGGTGTTTTGGAGAATACAATCGACTAGGGGAATATTAGAAAGTGTTATTGTTATTATTCATACACCGCTATGCTTACAAAAGAGCGGGGGGAAGAGATTGCAAGCCAGAAGCTGAACTTCTCCCCAGGCAACCAATAAGTCAGTGAATTCTTAACAATTACGAGTCCAGACTCGCCAAGAACAACCACATCCAGAAGCTTGAGCCTCAGCGCGTCTTCAAACAGGGCTGCACTCCTCATTGGGCACAGTTGACCCAACCCTTCCAATGGCCAATATTGAGGCTACTAGTACATGTGCCAAGTCAAGAATGACCATCTACCAAAAGGTCGGGAGCCATGATAAGACGGGAAACCATTTGCAGTACTGTACTGGCCATGAACCAAAGAAAGGCCACTTTCTCTGGAGGCACACACTTTAATTTATAGAGAGTTAATAAACAGGCACCAATACCCTCGTATTCAGGCTATATATATATAGTGGCTGCATTTTCGGATGCTTGTTGAGCGTGGCACCCAAAGAAACTCTATGACTCCTGTGTCCAATGCGACACCAGGGCATCAGCCACCATCTTGGGCTTTGTGATGGGAATCTCATGACCTCCCTCAAGCAGAACTGTGTCCACGCCTTCCTTTCCAAAGACGGCCTCGGCATCCGCAACCATCTCGCTTGGTAAAATAACTGTATCTTCAGTACCTTGGATCAGCAAAACTACTCCATTTCTCCTCGCAGACCGGTGGGATAGTGAATCGTTTCTTCTTTTTTTTTCCATATGCCCTGCCACCACAGACCATGCCTCTTGTTGCTCAAAGATGGGAGCATGGCGCATCGTGCTCATGAAGGCCGGAGGGAAGCCACTATGGTGCTTGAGTTGCCAGGAGACGAGAGCGGCCACGGTGACCTGAGGACGATCGGGCCAGATAACGGCCTGATCAAATGCATTTCCACCACTCGCATCTCCATTTCCTGACGACTGTTTTGATGATGGTAAAGAGACAACTGCCGCCGGCAACACGGGTGGTTCGAGTCGTTTTTTGACAAGCAAGGTAAGCAGCCATTCAGGAAGGATGCTGGCACGAGAGTAGAGCAGTCTCCCTCGCCAGTTCAAGTGATCACGGCGGATCAGTCCAGCAGGCGCAAGCAGGGAGAGAGATTTGAGCATGTCAGGAAAATAGCGCGCAAAGGAGATGGCCAGCCCGCCTCCGAGGGAGTACCCAAAGAGATGTAATGCGCTACTGCCCGTCCAAGACAGCTGTGAAGAAGCGAGAGCAAACATGATTTGGGAGACGTAGAGTTGCTCGTCGTGGGGAACGTCTGTTGGGTTGTCGGACCATCCTCGCCCATAGAGGTCTAGGGTTGGTAAAATGTAAATAGTTAGCAGATTGCAGTTCTTGCAAAGACTTCAAGCGGCTGGGAACGGTAATATAATTAAAGAATAATTATTGATTACCAAACATCATAACCCGATAGCCTCGCCGAACTAATCCCTCGCCGAGATTACCCAACGACGGTACGGGCGTGCTGATCCCGGGCAGTAACAAGACCTTGTCGCCCTCCAGTGGCCCCCATTCGTACACCTGCATGGATCCATACGGTGTGTCCACCAGACGGCCCCCGGGTAGTGAGTTGGGCGTGTATGGTAGGGCTTGCATCTCATTGCCAGATAGCTGATCCAGCAGGCGACGAGGTGCACGAACTATTCGAGACTCTTGTCGCTCTACAAGATAATCCTGCAGGCGTCGCACCGCGGTAGAAAGCACCAAGCCAATCCCTATGGCGAGGCCATACCGGTAGCCAAGGCCAACTTGTTGAATATTGGTGGCGGCGGCACACATTTTCAAGGGGGTTTCGGGGCCTAACGTGCTGATGATGTTGTTGTTGATCTATCAATTCCAACTGGACGACGAGTACACAATTCGCTCAAACAGACGACCAGGCCCGTGAAAATAAAGGATAAGCCAAGCATAAAAGTCGGCTCCCGACTTCCCTTTATGCTCATAAATGAGGGGTTTGCATCTTGCAGCAGTTCATTTATGTAGTGACAATTTATAGGTACGTGCAGGTCGATAGACTCACATGACACAGGAAGTGTTGAAGTGTCTTCCTGGCCGGCCCAAATTTCAGCAGCGTATAAAGGCAATATATCGTCATCTAGGTAGTATCTGATTTTATGATACACAATCCAAGACCTGACAACTATTTTCAGTGTAATAATGATTTCAATTGGTCATAGTAAGGTACCAACTTACTTCCGGTTGCCGAGGTAACTGATATCCCTGTTCCCCCTTACTCCACCAAAAATGGATAAAAAATAGAGAAAAAAACATACAACACCAGGGATTCGCTGGTGGTCACCCACCCAACTACTAGTCTGGCGGTCGCTGGCTTATCTATGGGAGAGCGGACGGGATCCCGAGTTTTCCAGTGCCTATGGTCGTATGTGATAGTTGATGCTGGTGGTTTGGTATATCAACACGCTTCACCATCATAGGACAAAGTGAAAAGTACCTCAAGATGGAGAATTGGCTTTGTGACGATCAAGAATCAAGTTATATTATCTTCACAAGAGATTAAGAAAAAGTAGAATAAGAGGCAAAGACGCCAAAAAATGCAAGGCATCAAGAGTTTGTTTACTCCTGCTGTCTCGCAGGTGTTGACCAGCTTCGACTCGGGTCCCCAGGTCACGGCGGTTGCGATTTTGCATTCGAATGGCAGTGAAGAATGAGCACCAACGTAACCCCAACTGAGTTCGTTATTGGAAGCTGAATGAATTAGCGAGAATTTGTCAAATATCTCGTCCATACTCTGTCCTATTACATGGCTCAGAAGATCCCGGCGGATAATCGAAATCACAAGGGGAAATAGATTTTGACCTCGACTTCGTTCGCCCAGCCTGCTTCAAGGCCCAACTCTTTCCAGGCCGTCTCGATATCCACCTCGAGAATATGCCCGTCGACTTTATTCACCGAGACGGTGTGAGGCGGGAGAGGCTGTCCCTGCATGGTGACCATTAGGTGTTCCTGGATTGAAGATTCCTTTTCCATCTCTGGGAGTGTCGATATGTAGATGCCTGGAAATTTGCGAAAAGGTCAGTCAGACGTCACTTCCGAGCTACAAACATCCGTAGTCAAAGAGCCAAGGCATCAAGAGGACAGATGCCTGGAAAAGAGTATAAAGGCAAAGACAATGAAAATGAACAACGTACCCAGGATCTCCAAAGCCTTGACAAGGACATCCACAAACACCCTCCCATTTTCTTGCAGTCTGTAACGACTCGCCAAAATAGCAGCAGCCCCCGTCATCTTGCCCAGCAGTCCCATGTTGGCCACATACAACTCGCCCTTCCCATCTCCTCTCTTAAACTTTTCCATTGGAAACGCAGTAAGTATATCCCACCCAGCAACTCCCAGCCCAACAGTCACCAGCTTCTCCCTTTCTCCGACTTTGACCGGCCCCAAGACCTTCCCGCTGGAATGACTCCTGACCACATAATACACACCGTCCAAGACGCCCGAGAAATACTCTGGCCCCACAGGCAGTAATTCAACGAGATATCGATTCGAAATATTAAACACACCCAGGATCGGCGTCCCGGTAGCAGCTCGGCCGTGGTAAGCGCCGACTTTCAACAACGTCAGATCGTCATAGTTGGCGTACTGCTCAATCGTCTTTCCGAGCACATTCGGCCGGAATATCACGCATCTATTTCTCCGGGGATTCAAGCCTATTATTTGCTTGATGAGGTTCAGATCGTGTTGGCCCGGTATGTCGGTTATGTAGACCGGTCCCCCAGAGATACACCGTGCTGCGGCGTGGAAGGAGGCGTAGGATGGAGAAAGGTGTTGTCTCGAGTCAGTAGTCTGGAACATGTCCCAGTCGGGTATCACGTTGAGGTGTTGCGTCAAGAGGGCGTTGTGGGCGTTTGTCCAGACGTGCCACGGGTGGGAGGACGGACTGTCGGGGAAGTAATCGTCCGAGTTTCGACACACCACCGGGGTCCGGTTCCGGGGCATCTGGGACGAGAAGATGATGGACGGAACTTGGGACATGCATGAGATGGCCCGGTTGCTAAAGTGTCGGAGTGAGGCGATCGTCCAGGCGTCGAGGTAGGCGCGAGTGAGAGTGCTTCGGGCTGAGGCAGAGGTCCACGTGTCCATCATGAACTGGGCGTCTGTCTTGACGGCGTCGATCCCGCACGAGGAGAGAAAGCGGTAGTAGTCGTTGTAAAAGGCCGAGACGTCGTCTTTGGCAACGACAGTCATTTTCCCGCCGAGAGGAAGGTTGCGTCGCTCGGCGTCTTCATCTTGGCGAGCGAGTTCAATGGTCTTGTACCGTCTTGCGAGGGGTCCATCGGGCGATACGCCGCCCCAGTAGCCTAGCAAGGCGTGCCAGACAGCTATGGTTTGAATGTTCTTGTGCTTGGAGCGTACGTCCGAGACCAGGGATCGCAGACCTTTGGGAAAGGCCTTGGGCTCGGCTTCAAAGTTGTTGAGTCGGTGTTGCCATTGGCCTGACCCGGAGTAGTCGATGTCTTGCCAGTTGTCGTCGATGATCAGAGTGGATATGCTGATGTTGTGCTTGGCGAGGACGTCGAGGGCATTGAGGAGTTTCTCGTCTGTCAGTTTTATTCCCAGCGAGTTCCAAGTGCCTGCGAGCAGTGGGTTAATCACCGAGGCGTTCCGATGTCAACCAGAACACTCACAGTAGCCCAGCCCATCATACCAAGTCTCGTACCACTGCGCCTTGACCTCGTCCGCGAGCTGCTGTTCTCCAGCATCCTGCTCAGGGGCTGTTGGAGTGGAGGCCACTCCAAGACCACGAGCGTGATACATGACGGCCGCGTTGGCGTTCTCAAAATTATTACCAACAGCAACCAAAACAGTGCCCGTTTTCTCGTTGGGGTTGTCATTGCGAATCTGTGCCGCCGGTTAGAATGGGGACAGGACCCATATCGTGGCAAGGGAATATTCCTACATGGACCATCAACTTTCCAGATTGATCACTGCTAAACAGTGTGGTGACATCACTTGGACCGCTTATTCCCAGAAATACGAGGTGTTTTCCTTCAGAAGACAGGAACGAGCACAAGAGGGCATCTCGATCCAGCGCAAACCCAGACTTACCTTGGCGAGGTGCGAGCCAGGGCGACCAATCTCTTATCAAGGCAAACCACCTATTTTTGGTGTTAGCCATGATTCAGGAGTCTGCGTTTATCCACCAAGTCTCGCGTTACCTGACAAATTGGCCCCATGGTATTCCCAGAGGGACAGTAGCAAATGTTGACTTGTCGTCCCTGGACCCTTCGACAGGCACCTCGATTGACCATAATTGGGTCCCGGGGCACTGGCTCGTATGTGGCTTCCATTTCAGGTCCGGGTTCAGATCGTGGACGAGGTCGGGCAAGCTGATATCCGTGTTATTCTTTTGGTCAGGCTTCCCGATAATAACGAGACCGTCGGCAAGGCCATGTTCGTCCCGAACCCATCTCCAGCTGTGCTCCGGGCTCTGACGAAACTTGACTGTGAAGTTTATCGAAGGTAGTTCGGCCTGTGTCAACTGAACGGAGAAGTAGAGCCGGGACAGGTCGTCCTCACTCGGCCAGTGTAGTGAAACTGGACAGTGGCTTTGGTCAACGAGGGCAAATGCAGCCTCGGTCCAGTCTGTCTTGGTGCTTTTCCCGCCGCGAGAATACCAAAGCGAGACTTCCCATGGCTCTTTTTCGAGATAATTGGGAATCTCGAGGACGGCTTGGAATTCGACTGTTTGTCTCTTGACCTGTGTAACCTGTTCCAACGGTGGATAAGTGGCCACGAATGCCGCCATGTCTCTGGATTGCAGAAAGTCACTGTATTTTAGATTCATGGGTAGAATAGTATTTAAGACGCGAGTAATAAGTAGAATCAACAAAGCTATAAAAAATCAATCCCGGTGATCTTGTAGGTACCAAGTGTGTAACGGATGGACGTAACGGATGGACCATTGTGATTGGAAAGTCGATGCCCGATCTGACCCAGTGGTATCATGAATTAGAGCTGGGCCGCTGGGAGCTCCCTAAGCTCTAATAAGCTAATTGTTAAGGAAAGCAGCCGCAGTCTTTCGTCCCAAGGCAAAGCTGTAATAAACCAAGATAAAGTTTCAACCTCAAAAGCAATATTGTTAATAAAACATCCTGAGGTCTGAAAACACACACAACCCAGGCTTTGTTGGTGAATGAAGCTCAATCAGTTGGCGATGAATGAGCTTCAGAAGCTCACAAAGTCCAGATTCCAATGATGACACTGAATCCACTAATGCCCCACCACCAATGAAATCGGCACAATTTGCAAGCTGTTGCCAAAAAGATGGGTCCGCATCACGTGAGTGCCAAGACCGCAGGCCGAACGTCAGCCAGCTCTAGCTTGTTTCCCTGGGTCCGGGCGTTTCCGAGCTTTGCCTGGGAAGTGAGGCAAAATTACTCTACTTTTTTGATTGATGCGAGTTGAAGCTCCTGGTCCTGGACGCAACCTCTCTCTCAAACCGCTCATTCCCACCACCCACCTCCTCACACATCCACCGCCATGGCGTCCCGGAGACTAGCATTAAACTTGTCGCAGGGTGTGCGAACCCGGGCTGGACTTGTTGTCCCTCGCCGCGGACTGGCGACGCCTCACCACGCAGCTCCCGGAATCAAGACTCAGACCACCACCCTCAAAAATGGCCTCACCGTGAGCTTCCCCCCCCGAGACGCCCTCCCATCAATTGCCTCCGACAGGGCATTTCCCGCCCATTCCGTCGCCATGCTAACCTCAATTGCTGCTCCAGGTCGCGACCCAGTACTCGCCCTACGCGCAGACGTCGACCGTCGGCATGTGGATCGACGCCGGTTCCAGAGCAGAGACCGAGGAGACGAACGGCACCGCGCACTTCCTAGAGCACCTTGCCTTCAAGGTATGGTTTATAATATGGTGGATGGCTGGCAATGCGCTGGGATAGCTTTTGTCGAGTGTGCATGCCCGTCTAACTCGTCTGTAGGGAACCAGCAAGCGGTCACAGCAACAACTCGAGCTCGAGATTGAGAACATGGGCGCCCACCTCAATGCCTACACCTCGGTTCGTCCAATATTCACCCGCCGAATCAGCCAATTCTAGGTCTAACCAAACATTGCAGCGCGAGAACACCGTCTACTTCGCCAAGGCCCTCAACGAGGACGTCCCCCAATGCGTTGACATTCTCCAAGATATTCTCCAGAACTCCAAGCTCGAGGAGTCGGCCATCGAGAGGGAGCGTGATGTCATTCTCCGCGAGTCTGAGGAGGTCGAGAAGCAGCTCGAGGAGGTCGTTTTCGACCACCTCCACGCCACCGCGTACCAGGGCCAGCCCCTCGGCCGCACCATCCTCGGCCCCCGCGAGAACATCCGTGACATCACCCGGACCGAGCTCTCCAACTACATCAAGAACAACTACACGGCCGACCGCATGGTTCTCGTCGGTGCTGGTGGTGTCCCCCACGAGCAGCTCGTCGAGATGGCCGACAAGTACTTCTCGGGCCTTCCCGCCACCAGCCCCTCGACGCACGCCTACCTCCTGTCCAAGCAGAAGCCCGACTTTATCGGCTCCGAGATCAGAATCCGTGACGACACCATCCCCACCGCCAACATCGCCATTGCTGTTGAGGGTGTCAGCTGGAACGACGACGACTACTTCACCGCCCTCGTCACCCAGGCGATCGTTGGAAACTACGACAAGGCTCTCGGCAACGCTTCTCACCAGAGCGGCAAGCTCTCCAGCTACGTTCACCAGCACGACCTCGCCACCAGCTTCATGAGCTTCTCCACCAGCTATAGTGATACTGGGTAAGAGATATATATATATAAGTTCAACCGGTATGGACTGTTTGCTAACAAATTGCTCGTTGCAGTCTCTGGGGTATCTACCTTGTCACCGACAAGCTCGACCAGATCGACGACCTCGTCCACTTCTCCCTCCGCGAGTGGTCGCGTCTGTCCGGCAGCGTCGGCGAGGCCGAGGTTGAGCGTGCCAAGGCCCAGCTCAAGGCCTCCATCCTCTTGTCTCTTGACGGCACCACGGCCGTCGCCGAGGACATTGGGCGGCAAATCGTCACCACGGGCCGCCGCATGAGCCCCGGCGAGATCGAGCGCATCATCGACAACGTCACGGCCAAGGACGTCATGGAGTTTGCCAACAAGAAGCTTTGGGATCAGGATATTGCCGTGAGCGCCGTCGGTAGCCTCGAGGGTCTGTTTGATTACGCCAGAATCAGAGCCGATATGAGCAGGAACTTTTAAAAGACTACACCTCTTTTCTTTTTTCTTTTGTACTTTTTGTGCTTTTATACATCCTTTTAGCGAAAGGGGAGAAAGGGAAAATAGAGAAAGTAAATAAACCGAGCCTGTGACGAAACCTGGGTTTGTGGGTGGCTGGTGGCTTGTGTTGAGGTTGATGGTGGGCTTGGGGAGATGACCTAGAAGACGGGACTGAGAAGCAGAGTAATGAGTAGGGGGTTCGAGTCAAAAAGATATGGGTTGAGGCGTTTCGGGCTTTTTATTGAAAGAACTGGCCTTGTCTCTTTTTTGGGTACACTATCCTCTCGGCTTTCTTTTCTTTTCCTCTGGTGGTCATCTCCTCTCGTTCATTTCATCTGAACCTGTGGCGCTGCCCATTATCGCTCTTGTGCTCAGGTTGTTGTACTATAATACGGGAAGAAGACGTGAGGAGGATCCGGGGGAAAGGGTCTGGTGGCGGTGTGTGTTATAAAGTGTGTATAGGGCGTGAGGTGTGAGGTGAGGTGAGCTGTCGGAGCGGTGTTGTTGTTCTCTTGATTGTAATCATATAGAGTAATCACGACACTACACCACACCGGTTGACCATCTTTCTTTATTTTATGTTCATTTTTGGTTTGTGTCCTTTTCGTGAGTAATGACTTCCAGTTCAAGGTTCGACCCGGTCCCGTGGTGGAATAGCCCTATAACGGGATCAAGGTGAGATGGGATGAGATCAAGGAAATCCATTGCCATCCCCGACAGCACCTTATGCAATGATCATCAGGATACTGAGCCGGCTGTGAGTAAAGCAGTCCCAGGCTTCTAAACAGTGTTATCCTACTTGTAAGCCACGGTGTTTACATATCTCGTATGAAATTCTCAGACGTAGAAAAGACAGAGTTTCTTTGTTCAACAAAGGGTCTTGGTCTTGGTATCGTCCTGTATTCACACTTTAGTCGTGAGTCTCAGGAGAATACAGGTATAAACTGCATGCTTTTAGTGGAATATAAGGGGTGATGAGCCTCTCTTTTCATGAGCATGATGTATTTTGACCATCATATGTCATTTGTATCCATGACGACTAGCATATCTACACGCAGTTTGAGGAAACACGGGGCCTACAATGTATTTGAACTTGTATCTTTTTAATTCTTCTCTTATTGAACTTCTGTTTACCTAGTGTTCCAGAGTTATTTCCAGGCAATCTAGAGGTATGATCAGCCGGATGGCCAGCCGCGATAGATAGCTACTTAATTTTCTCTCTCTTACGTTTGTATGTACCTATTGTGGTGGATATCGTGTGTATGGTAGGAGAGAAAGCTTGGATACTTTGCGGCCTCATCTCGGAGCTATCACCTTCCTTGTGTATGTAGCATGTTACTATTGAAATCTCGATGTAGATGTTCATGTTCCCTCATAATATCTCGTTCCATACCGCCCGCCCATGTCAACTAGGTACTTTTGCAGGAGCAATCCCAACACTAATTAATTACTGATCAATTCCCCAGGTTTGCTTAGTAGTCAGGCACAATTGCTTCAGGGCAAGCATAATGAGCCACCTATGATATGAAATGAATATAGAAGTCCTAGCTTCGGTTGAAAGCACACAAGGCGGCAGACACAAGCATGTGTCTCCCAAGAAGCTGTGCATGTGTCCCAAAAAGATTCTGTCTCAATTCCTACGAGGCATATTGTACAACAGGTGTTTTGGTTCGCATACACCAACCTACCTACCTACCTATCTACCTTGTTTGTACGAGTATTCAGAGTCTAGCCCAGCTCAGTCTCCCATCTCGATGCGGTGGTCTGTGTCACGAATCTATCCAAGGCGGGAGACTACATACACTATACAGTTGGAAGCAAGGCGTTGCCTTCTACTATGCTTACCCAGGCAGGCCAGGTAGGTATGTTCCACCCTTCAAGGTTGAAGTTCAGTTTGTATGACGATACACGACACGACACCGCGTTAGAACCCAGACAGTTGACTTACCGACTGACCGCTGCGATAGTTAGTTACCCCTTATCGATTTTATTATATTACAGTCTCAAATACACAGACTAGGTATCCCAGCGAACAAGATTTCTATTTCTGATAGACCCAGCTCCCTGCTTTGGTTTCTGCAAATGGTTATCAAAAGGGAAAACAAGGTCTCGTATTGAAGTGTGCTTTGTCTTACTCTGGGGTATGTACATGTGCCTAGCTACCTACACAACACAGCGGCCATCCGTATGTACACTAACACAGAGATGGAGCAATATAGGAGATACACAGATTGAGTGCACGACCGACTGGATTGATACACCAAGTAGGTAAGCGGCTGCCCGACCATATTACGCGGCCCGCCGCCGGCGAGGGACAGTCGGTGCCAACTCGGTGGTTTGTCACCTACCTACCGGTAACTTGTCGAGTATCGTATCTGTCACAGGTATCACAACAGACAGTGAGTGGGACGCGATTTCGGGTCGGGGTTGGTCTCATCAACGGCCGGCCTGGATAAGCAAGTCTGGGGAAGATGGAATTGAACCCAAAGGAATACCGGTATGTAATCCGAGCAGGTACAACGGACGACAACAAAAACAAATACCTCTGGATAACCATAGCCACAATCAGCGTCGACGATGATGTCGACGTTGACAACAGCCAAGAACCTCGGAGTTAGTCGCCCACACACACCCACACAAAAGTTCACCACTCATAACAGCGGAAGTTCCCAAGCTTCCATATATGAGTAGTGTAAAGTAGATTTCGCCTCCCAGGCGCAGCAGTGCTGCTTCTCTTGGCATTTCCCATTTGAACCACAACGATTCGATCTTTGTTTTGTCTGCACGGTAGCAGAATCATACCCATCATGCAGATCGATCAATAAGCAAATTGTAATCTGCCTCTGTCTACCCAAGTACAAGTAAGTGAGGCTGTGAAAGCCTCGGCATTTCGCGTTTTTGGGAACTTGGCCGTTGTCACCATCAAAGACAAACAAATCCCAGCAGTCCGGATACGATGGAAACAACCGAACCGAACGCAAGCAACAATTCCGAAACCCGAGAGAAATAACAAAGAATACTAGTCGTGAGCCACATGCTAAAAGTTCCCGCTCCCCAGAATCAGAATCAGATCCAGATCCCATGGAAACCGAGACCGAACGACCAGTCTTCCGTACCGCGCGCGGTGAGTTGGTGGTGTGGAGTGATTGATGATCGATTCCGATCGGACAGCACGGGATGGATGAGATGGGTTCAGTTGAACAAACAAAGCCACACTGAGACACGCAAGTCTAGATCATGTCTCCCTGGGTTATGTAAACAATCATGACAAAAACTGAGAACAGCTGTAGCTATCCGGGCTTCCGGTCACGGAGTTTCTAGACCTCCGATGTGGCTCATCCGAGTTGCTGGGACGGACTAACAAAGGAGGCAAGAATACGATCATCAGGGCATACTAAGACTGCACTGCCTTGCCCTGCCGAGCTATTGATAGTTAGACTTGTTCCGCGGATTTCAACGTCATACTTTGGAGTATGATCTCCAGCTTTGGCCTTGAGAAAAAGAAAACAAACAACTAAAAAAGGAAATGGCAAAGAGTAAAGACTGTTTGCGGATTCAAGCAACAACTGGAAATGTCCATATCGATATTCGGGAACAGGTCCAAGTAAAGATGTACCCCGCCCCCGCGATCTGGGGTTCGTTGATTTTCCGGTTTGGGAAGCTTGAGGGCCTCGTGTCATTCGCCGCAATGGGTATTGAACTGGTGTAGTAAGTAGTGTAGCACTCCCGCTGCGGTCTGCGGGCCAAGTCGCATGTCCGGATATAATGTTTTGGCCAGAAGCTCAGAACTCAAAGGCTTCTATTGAATAAAAGTACCGGCCCGGATTATTAGGAAGTTAGGTAGTTGTATTTGTTATCCGTGGCTTCCGTGCATATCCCTGACGGACGGGACAGTCCCGTCGCCTTCGGTAGTATCCGGGGGTATTTCCGCAGAAAGGACTGGAAGATCCGTACGCCACCTACGCTTGCGGTTCGGTCCCTGGAGGCGTGATGGTGTTGGAAAAACTTAATTCGAACTTAGGACGGCCTTTGTACCCTATATTCTGAATAAAGTGCCGGGCTGAGGGCGGATCTCGAGACTTGAGAACGTTGAACCGCATGTCTGGGTGCCGCATGCGATCTAGTGGCTCGGGCCGGACTAGACCTTTCTTCTTGAGAGGGTTCTGATAGGTGCTATGATAGGGACATTTCCTGGGAATGGCTGAATCAGTTCAGGGTCCTAGAAGCAGCGGTCTCGGAAGCTCGTATAAACTTCGTCGTCGATCATCCCAGTGACAGAAACAACGGTCGACGGTTGTCGAAACCAACATCTTGCCCATGCGGGTAAACCGGTCTTGACGATGCACCCGAACCCCATCGTGGCAGGTGTTTTCCCGTTCGCTGCCAAGGCAGGCATGAAATATACCCTGTGCCGTGTCCGAATATTCTCCAGGGACCGATTTGAGCAGCAGCATGAACGAACAGACGGCCTGGCTGAATAAAGTATACGGGATGGGGGACAGATATGCCGTGGTGGCATGGCATGGCATGGCCGTTGATGCAACCGGCCGGCTCTTTTCTTTATAAATGGAAAGATTTGCGAGCTCGCCTCGTCAATCTAATCTCGCCTGAGGCCATTTCGTCCTTTTTCGTAGATCTGATTTTTTATCTCCCCGTGTAACCATGAATATGGGATTCTTCCCCGAAGAGACAGAAAAACATCAACATCAGGATAGCTCAGGGAGTCGTCAATCATTCATGCCCTGTGTGCGACGGAACTCTGTGCTGAGTCCTGACAGATGAATGGTGTCCCCCTCGCTTGGTGTGTTGTTCAATTTGGCTTGGACAGACGAATTGCCAAGACGAACCAAGTGGATCATGAATCCTGGTCTTGATCGCGATCTCAATCGCCAGTGGCTCGATTTGGAATCGTGTGGCTGATAACTTGAGGCGCTAATGAAATTCCGTATTATTACGTTTCCGTCATTACCCGTACGCCAAAATCCGTGGGTAAAACTGAAACCGCCAGCCGGGCCTTGTGGAGGCGGGTATCCGCTCAAATGCACGAATCCGTAAAATGGAATTCGAGACATCTTCATGAAGGATGACATGTAATTTTCGCTCGAACCGCGAATGTCGATGCAAACATCTATTCTTCAAGTCGAACTCACAAATCCCTCGTCGAGCGAACATCCACGTCATATTTTAGCCTCTCAGGTCCTTTGCTTACGATACGACCAGAAGTTGTAATTCGCGCTGGCTAGTACTCTCACTGCAGTTCGGACGATAGCCGCCGCGCCGTAGGGATTGGTTCATTGGGAGGAGCTCTGGACCGCTTCGGGCCAAGGGTCAAGGAGGGGGGGCATCAAGCAAGGAAGTTCATACTTGATAGATTTCTTTCGACGACAAACAGAGCATCAAAAGGCTGAAATACTTGTGCATAACCAGGTCAATCTCCGTTCTCGTCAATCTCAATCCTCCCAGGTGTCAGTCAGCAAAAGGAGATCTCCGAACCTGGACATCTGCATCCTACACGGCTCCTTCGCTGATGTCAATCAGGAATTTGTCGAGATTTCCAGGACCCGGTCAGGGTTACATATAACCGTCGCCAGGTTTTCTAGCCCCCTTCCTAACCGTATTCCAATTTCCAGCGAGCTGATGAGACACGGCGAGGGCGCACCCTGACGGCGCTGACTCGAGACCACCAATCCAGCCTGCCTGGGACCAACATGCAAAACAGGCCCAAACAGTACATATAATTCCATCTGGAGTGTTGCTGATTGCTGATTGCCAAAACATTGAAAGGGGAATCCATGAAATGGAAAATGCTCACACAGTATTAGCTGATTATACTGGCCAGACCTTTCGTATACAGGTGAGGCCCGGTCACTGAATATCCTTTTGGCGGAACGGCATGTTCCATGGATGCGTAACCTTGCTCACATCAGGTACAGGTTACCGCTACGGAGAGACGACGAGGTTTCACCTAAAAACAAACTCAAAAGGTACGAACCCGTCGTACAGATTACCCCAGCGCGGGATGTCGGGGACGGGGAGAGAATTACAGTTCAAGCGCCTACCCTTTCCCAAGCGCTTGCGTAGACTACACGCCGCTACTGCTTCTCAAAGTCTTATCAAATCCTGTTTGCGAAAAGGATAAATCAGCCTCAGAGGTGAGAACAGAATCAGCCACAAATCAAAGGTCATCCGCCTCGATAATTCCTCAATCCGAACATCTCGTAATCAGTGCGTGATCGTCAACTGATGGCGTATTCATCGCAGCAAAGTTCCTGGTTGGGTTGCAAATAACTTGATTGATGTTTCCTTTGTCCGCAGTTTGACTGATCATCATGTCCATGGGTGCCAGCGAGTCTGGACTCTTGGAACAGGGAAGCCGTGCAGGCGAACTCTGCTAGTCCCGCCTTTTCCGGATTCCTCCAAGAAACCCAAGCCCCCTGTCGCTGGCCAAGCTGGGGTGCTGCTTGAAAGGAGCCCTTGCCCAAGGAAAGACCCACTCTTTCAGCACAGCCCGCGTCTTATCCGCACCTGCCATTGTGTGTCCACTGCTGTCCACTCGCCGCCCACACCACTGCAGAGTGCAGACTGCGTCCCCCGGGGCCCCTCTCATTGTTCCCTCCAGTTCCGCTGCCCTGTTGCTTCACGCTGCCACTTGTGCTGACCCGGGCGCTGGCCGCATCGTCCACTAACAAATTTCCCTCGCCTTTTTCGACCCAAGGTCCTTCCAGGTTCCTTTGTCTCCCACTCACCTCATCCTTCTCCACTCCTGAGCTTCTGCGACCCCTTCGACATCACCAAAAGCGATCGTCTCCCGGCTTTCCGAAGGGATTCGGTTTTCGTCACCAGTACATCTTCTTCATCGACCCTGATCTCCTCTCCCTTTCGAAATTATCGGGGGTTTGGTTATTCTCGGATCGCTGGGCGGTGTTTGTTTCTTTTTTGGCTTTCCTTTTTCCAGTCTCCGCCTGCCACTCGTCGACTCGGTTCGATTCATCCACCCAACACTCGTCGCTCCATGCCCCGACGTTCTCGTCAGCCTTTACCTGATGGACGCCCGGCAATCCGCACACAGTTTCTATCGCCGCTGAGACTCTCGGGTATCACTCGCCCGCAACTACAATAAAAACAGGATCAAAATGGGGTTTATCAATCCGGAGGTGGTCGAGGGGGCACGAATGCTGGTGAGGCAAGCGACGTCAGCGGTGTTATCTAATACCGTCTCGACGGCTCTTCCATCCGCGACGAATGCGATACCGACAATCACAAACGCTGCCCCGACGCAACCGGCCCTCACGACGCCGTCCCCTTCCACCACTTCATCCGACTCGTCAACGACCACAAATGTTGCGAATGGGAACAATCCAAACACCAGCGGAGGAACAGGCTCATCGCCATTGCTATTCTTTGTTGCACTAGGATTTGGTGTGGTATTTACGAACCTATGGTGAGTTTGGGATCAAGAACAGACCGCGGAGGCCGAGTCTCTAATGTGACCCACAGGATCATCGTCGGAGTTAAGTACTGCTTCAGATATAATGCACGCAGCCGGGCGATGCGGATGGCAGAAGATGGCGAGCCCATCAATATGGAAAACATGCCCCGGCCACATCGCCGAAGGCGCGAAAAGAAGCTTATGACGATGGACGAGGTGAACGAAAAATTCCCCATGGTCAAGTACAAGAGCTGGGTTGCAAATCGGGCACAGGAGGGCCTTCCCACGCGGGGTGGTGTTTCTGCACCCCCGAGCCGGGCAAACAGTGTTCGCGACGTCGAAGGAATCACTCCCGAACTACCGTCCAAGGAACGCATGTCCACGGACGAGCGGCCGACGACTAGCGCGACAGCTACTGCCAAGCCGGAACCTCAGTCCCCCAGACATCAGACCAAGGAGAGCACGTCGAGCACTGTAGCGCCGGTGGCTACTACTAACGAAGCCGAACACCGACGATCGACAGATGTCAACCTAGTCCCGACCATATCTGAAACGGCAACCTTTAACAAGGATGTTAACCGCACCTCGCAGGATGACGACGAAGAGGACGATGAACATATCAACGCCGCACTACCTCCCGAGTGCATGGGAACATCCGGTGATACGTGTGCTATCTGCATCGACGCCCTGGAGGACGACGATGATGTGCGCGGGTTGACTTGTGGCCACGCTTTCCATGCGGTCTGTGTGGATCCTTGGTTGACGAGCAGACGGGCCTGCTGCCCCCTGTGCAAGGCCGATTATTATACTCCGAAGCCGCGACCCCCGGCTGCCGAACCGGGTGACGGTACCACCGCGAACGCAGGTGTTGCCGCCCAGCTGGCTGGCGACCAACGAAACCACCGCATGAACATGCCTGCGGCGCCCCGTAGCACTTTCCTCGGCCTTAGACGGCCGAGCAGGATGGCTCAGTATCAGTCGAATAACGATCCACATACGGCTCGATCACCCCGGGACACAGGACGACGTCAACGAACAGATCGGTCAAGGCCGGAAACTGCTGCTGCTGCAGCCCCGACGACCAGCCATGCCGAGTATCGACCTGATGGACCAGAATCTACTGGGCTACTGCAAAGTTTTAGGGCTGCATTCCCGGCCTTCCGAAGACCGGGGCGGCGGCAGGATGGACCGGCATCAGGAGCCAATCCTGCGGCGACGTCTCCATCGGATCTCGAGGCTGGAGTTAGGAGTCCCGGTACCACAAGCTGATGAAGCATGTCGTCACTTATCTGGTTGTTATTTTCTTTGATTGTCATTTTCAATACGAATCGCAAGCGTCTTTATGGGAAGGGAAGGTATGGATAGGAATATGTCTTTGGGATTGGCAAGCATTTGTTTAGGGATGTCTCTTTTTTCTTTATTATATTTTTGACCTATCGAAGCGTTCTGTCGCAAGCAACCGCAGGAAACAAATAAGCAATTTTGGCCCGTATGGGGGTTTCATGTGTCACACCGCGCTTTACAGTTTACCTTGTCGGGTATGTGTCGTGATGGTGTCTCCTGCCCTCATCTCTTTTCCGCTGCAGTCAGTCACTAGTCGTCAGTCATGAGGTCTTTTTTCCGTGATGGATTTTCTTTACCACTATATCGAACTACCTAACCTCCTCTCTACTACAACCGCCACTTTATCGATACCCCACACGCAACATCACATCTCACCACATCACTACCCGTTTTCCAGCCTCCTCTTTACATAGCATCAAACTAGGGGTAATTGGTTCAGTGGCTTAGTTGTCTATGTCTACTTGAGAGCAAGGAATCTACTCACTTATTCACGTACTCACTTACTCTCCTATTCTCCTAGTGTATGTAACAAACTTGTATGTATGTATCTACTCCGTACGTCTCTTGGTGCCTTGGTTGAACATGGAAAACTTGAACTTGACCTTGAACTTGATCCTAGCCTTGGGCTTGATCTCGATCTCAATCTTGATCTTGATCTTGACCTGTACTTGGACTTGAACATGTCTTGAGCTTTATCTCGAACCTTGATCTTTGATCCTAGCTTTCTTTGAGCCCAACCTTGAAATGGACCCTGAATCCTGAACTTGGCTCTATCTTGACCTCAATCTTGGACTTGACTGATCTTGTTGACAATAAACTTGAAATATGATCTTGATATGCTGTGATTAAAGTATAAGTGTCTCACCCTTGCTGGGTTATATCTTGCGTTGAACAATCACCTTGCTGAGGGGTAAGGGTTGTTCAGTACTGTACCCCAGCCCAGGCGCATCACTCTGTAAAACGGCATAGAGGAGAAGGGATAGTGCTAGTTATATAAACAGATTGAACACACCTATCCGTGTGCGGTTTCTTGTTATCGAGATCTGTTCCATAAGAAGTTGTATTCGGCTTTTTGGCCAGAGGTGAGTGAGGGATGAATCTATCTAGTGAATAACAGGATTAAAGCAAGCGGGTAACCAAGTGAGATGAGACGACATACAAATAAATAGAATGAGATGAGATCATCAAGATAATGACAAAGGATGGATAAGTAGTCACAGAATGGGATGGAACGAGTAGTTGTCTTCTTGGATGAAAAAGTAACGATTCTATTTGTGATGAACTTTAGACAGGATGAAAATCCCACATCTGGATGAAGTATACACTTTATTTGGGTTGGAATAACAAGAACTGTGATATCGTATGACTTAGTTGAACAAAGCTCAAGTCCTGCCGTAACACTCACTACTTGGCCATTCATTCATCAGGTAGGTAGGCCTATTGTTCATCTAACAATAGGGCCGTAAGCGTAGACGTTATGGCGGAGAAAGATGTAGACATTTCGGACAGTCAGTTCTTCCCACGTTGAAAATATCTTGGAGAAAATAAATATGCCGCGGGAATTTGGTCAAGATGCCATGGCCTTGTCGGGACTTCCAATGGCCCTAATAGATTGTTGAGTAGGCCCATAAGAAGTCCAAGTAAATGCCTTGTTTTGCAAGAAGCATGCATTCACAAAGTCGCTGACCGGCCTGAGCAACCTTGTTCACCTACGTGTAAACGACTTGACTATTTACCGTGGAATAATGGTGTAGATAACAACAAACCATACGAATTCAGCCGCCAATCTTCATGTTCTTTCGCATACTCAACACGAATTACAAGTAACTCCCCTTCTGAAACCGCCCACCAAAATTCGCCGCAGACTTCATAATCTCCCTCTTCTTGACGTTACTCAGCCGTCCCCCGATAGCCATGTCCTTTTCGCGATCAAACGGCCTCATGGACGGATCATCATCTCCTTCTTCCTCTCCAGGTGGTCCTCCTCCCTCCGCTGGCTGGCCCCATTTCCCACTGGCAGTAACAAGCTTCGCAGCTTTCCCAGACGCCTTGGAAGCCTGATGTTCCTCCACCAGACTCCGTCCTCTCGTCTGCTCTGTGAAAGCCTTGATTCGCTCCTCGTCTACGCGCCTACTTGTGGCAGCACTACTCCGTGACTCGACAGGTGCAGCAGAAGATTCAGCTTCTTCCCTGCCCAAAACGGCATTCGTCAAACGCTGGAGTTTTTGTTCGGGCGTTTCGGTCCATATACTGCTCACCCCGCCAGACTTGTCGGTTGACGCGCGCGGACCAGATGCGAACCCCCGGGCTTTGAGTTTGGTCGGGTCTGGTGCGCGGAAGTTGTTGTCTGTTGGTGGGGCTATCATCCAGTCGTCGCGTTTCGGGGCGCTGCTCTGCTGGGAGACTGGGGCTGTGGAAGGGACGGGGATGTTTCGGTTTGTAGATGTTGCCGAAGGGAGGGCCGGGCCCCAGCCGTCGTCGGAGTCGGAATCTGAGTCGGAGTTGGGGTCTGTGGTGGGACGTTCGGATAGTGGTGCCGGGGGTGGTGCTGGGCCGAGGACACGTCTAGGAGCTGAGGGAGGTAGAGATGGGCCTATGTTTGTTTTTGCGGGCGCTGGCGCTGCCGGGCCGACGGATTCAGAATCTGAGGCCAAGTCTAGAGCTATCTCTTCGTTGTTTGTAGCCTGTGCCGGTGGCATAGTCGGGCCTATAGATCTTGACGTTGACGGAGCTGGTGGCTTTGCGACGGGGGAAGCTGTCGTTGGCGGGAGGGACGGTCCAATTGAGGGGGCGATTGATGGCTTTATTGAGGGACCTTTTGATACAGGCGCGCCGGGTCCAAAACCATCGTCTGAATCACCATCGTCAAGGGAGATCTCGTCATTGTTGTCTTGTCGCAAGACTTTGGCTGGTGGCGAGGCGTCATCTTCAGGGGTGCGCTTTCGCTTTTGTAAATGCGGCGGGAGCTGGGGGCCGATGGAGGCCATGCTGATAAATTCCGTTGTTTAATTCGATCGAAGGATACGCAGATTTGTTCTTGTAGGTTTGCCGGTTGTGTGGTGTAAGTGTTTGGTGTTGGACTGTTGGAGTCGCAAGATCAGTCCAGACGCGGCCGACTTTCAAGTGGCTGGCAGCGATGCGACGTTATCGATAAGCACCAGAAGGCTGGCCACTAAGACTCTGCTGTGAAGCTGCACTGGTTCTGCTCAACTCCCGACGTTCAGTCCTAACATCTTTAAATAAAACATTGAAATTTTAGAATTCATATAGTCTCCTTCTCAGGCATATACATGTTTGCGTCTCCATAGTCAAGCTTAAACTGTAAAACTGCTGATAAAAGGTGAGAGTTAAGGCGACACTGAAGGTAGCCGTTATCGATAAGCTTGCGTAAGTGGTTGGAACCCAAGCACCAGGTCCGGCTGCTGTGGTCCAGCAGGCTGGGACCCCTCTTGACAGTGCAGCAACAGATGATAGATGATAGCTGCATGCCTCTGCGCAACCCCCAATCGACTGATCGGTACCAAGTATACGAATGCGCTATCACAGCTGGGAATAGAATCATCAATCATTTCATATATTGCTGTCACCAAAGGTGTCAAACCCGTACTGGCGCATACGCAATTCACTCAGACGGAAGCTTACCCTTGTGCCAAGCTTCAAGACGCCCAGCCACGGGACCTCGAGATTCAAGGTTATCCGCCAACACAGGGTGCAGACCACCTACCGCCCATAGCCGTTACCTTTGAATCGCACAAGACGTTGACCTGCCAAACCCCGCGGGCAACGATGCGCTGCGCCAACAACTATATTCCATGAGCATATCGCGGCAAGGTGGTGGCCAGCAAAACAATGCCATGGCCGAGACCGAGACGGACGTACCGGCGCTGTCTGCCCAGAGAGATGACGATGCCGCCTCCAGCAGCGATGGCGACACGATAAAGCCCGACCGTGACGAGGACGTGGCCGACATATCCGAGGAAGAGCCAAAATCGCCCGACACAGCAGTGCCGACCGGAGTTGGATCTGTAAAGAGTCGGTACCACGAGTTGGCAGAGGCTGTGCGGCAGGAAACAGCATCCGATGATGGCTCGATTGACACGATCCCACGGCGGGTCGGGAGTCCAGCTGATTCCAGTTTCTCCATACCAGACGACTCGCCCTCTGCTCAGGTACTATTGCAGATCTACTTTCCTCGGGAACTTCTGGCTAACATGTAGCAGGGCTCGTTGGCCTCGTTTCCCAGCAGCAGCAGCTTGATGCCCTTCCGTGGCTCCCGGCCAGGCCTCGGCAGCCCAACACCCTCCTTCCGACCCTTCGACCGAAGATTCCAGTCACGAATATCGTCGCCGAGTATAAGCTCCCCGCGGCCGTCATCGCCAGCCTTTCTAGCTACCCACAGTCGAAGCGTCTCGGTAACGAGCAACCTGGTTCTGGATGCAGGAGGGACAGATACGCCGTCCCCGCCATGGGAGGTAGTGAGATGGACCAAGCTTTCGAAAATCAATGGCCAAGCCTTCTCCGAAGCAGGGAGGAGGAGCTTTGGCACGCCGACATGTATAGCCGTGTCGGCATCCATAGTCCTCGGGACCACCAAGGGCATAATATTAATGTTTGACTACAACCAGAACCTCAAGATGATCATTGGGCCAGGGACAAAAGCTGTCGAGTCTGGTCCCATCACTTCGATAGCCATATCAGCCGATCACAGCACCGTCGCTGGTGGTCATGCCAACGGCAACATATTCACCTGGGACACTACAAGGGCATCGAGGCCTTTCCTCACGATCCCGCATCTCGACCCGTCCCAACTCACCAACAGAACAGTCGACGGCCACGTGCCCAATACTGCCATTACACACTTGGGATTCCTCGGAACTCGACATACGGCACTCGTCTCTGCAGACGACAGGGGCATGGCTTTCTCCCACCTTGCGACCCGCGGCACTGGCGCCCTGGGCAGAACAGTCAAGACCACGCGAATCCTCGGTCGCTACCCCGACTCGAAACCGCCAGTCGGAAAGACGCTCAAGCCTAGTACGGTCCTGGCCTTTGCGTCCTTGCCCCTGGGAAATGTTGAGATGGCAACAGATAGCATGGGCCTGACTGCAATGTTGACCCCGTACCTCCTGGTCATCGTCTCAACAACGCCAATTGCCCAGACCCAGCACAAGTCGGCACGCCCAAAAGAGGTGGCAGCCCACAGCGCCATGACGGGCTGTCTAGCCTGGTTCCCTGCCGTCAAGTTAAAAGTGACAGACCCAGTCACAGGCAGCCAAATATCCAAAGTGAAGCTGGTGTACTGCTGGTCCAACGTGCTGACAGTCCTAGACGTAGACGAAATACCAGCAGAGGACAAGGACAAACCGCCGAGTCTCAGATTCAGGGCCCGGAGCCGGTGGAAATGCGAAGAGGCCATTGTCGCCGTCCAGTGGTTGAGTCGATCGGTCCTAACAGTCTTGACCATCACGCAGCGACTGGTTGTCCTGGAGGACCGGAGCATGAGGATGACGGAGGCTTTTGATCTGATACACAAGCACATCTACCATGTCGATCGCTTCTCGACGCAGCTGCATAGCTTAGTCGAGCAGCTGGACGAGGAGGATTCCTCGATGCACGGGGTCGTAGCTGATGCCTTTTACATGAGCTTCAAGGCCTACAAGGGCCGGCTGTTCCTCCTGGGGTTCAATGACATATCGATAGGTGCCTTGTCGAATTGGGCAGATCGATTAATTGCCCTGATGGAAAATGGTGATTACGTTGGCGCCATACGGCTTGCGACGTCTTATTACACGGGCGATACGAACAAACTCACCATTGGGCTGCCGGAAGATACAGCGCTGAGGCACTCCATGGTTCTCGACAAGCTGATGGAGATCATGAGTGCCTCTCTAAAGTACGCATTCAACCGATGGAAAAAGGACAAGGCATCGCGTTATGTCCAGCACGACGACAGCCACCTCCAGGAGCTGGCAGAGACTTGCTTTGTAGCATGCCAATGTGTCGGAGATGTCGACTTTGTCTTTGACGAGATGTACGAGTGGTACGAAGATGCCAACCTGGAGGGAATCTTTCTCGAGACTTTGGAGCCATATATTCTCGACGGCTCGATTACTGTTGTCCCACCAGTAGTCGTCAAAGCCATGGTAGCGCACTTTGTTGCCAAAGGTGCCGAAAGCCGTCTCGAGGAGATGCTATGTCATCTCGACACTGCAAGCTTCGATCTCGATCAGATCACCCAGCTCTGCAAGCAGAATGGCCTCTACGAAGCTCTAATCTACGTCTGGAACCAGGCCCTCAGGGACTTTATTACGCCTCTGACTGACCTGCTGGCCTTGCTCGTCCCCTCACCCAACGGAACTAGTCGTCCCGGAGGCATGGAACAGCAGCAAAACGAAGACGAAGAACTATACGGCGTCAACGCCCTAGCCTACAAGATCTTTCCATACCTCTCATACATCCTCACAGGCCGGGTATACCCAACCGGAGACCCCGTCCCAGAGGAAGTAGCCCAGCACGCCAAAGCACAGCTCTACTGGTTCCTCTTCTCGGGGAAATCCATAACCTGGCCAAAGGGGAGCCCAAAGCGGTTCCTAACCAAACCAGGGCAGTCTCAAGAACCCTCATTCCCATATCTACGTATGATCCTTCGCCTCGACGCACCCAGTTTCCTGTCCGCCCTAAACGAAGCATTTGAGGACTCGTTCCTAAACGACTCCCCCGAGAAACAAAACGGCGGTGCTGCAAGAGGTGACCTGCCCGAAGAGCAAATCTTTGGAATGACGGTCGATCGGCAGTATATAGTCTCTATCCTGATGGAGATCATGGGCAACAATAACAGCAGCGGCGGCGGTCCTTCTGAATTCGGACCAGAAGATACAATCTACCTAGACATGTTTATCGCGCGGAACCTGCCGAAATACCCACAGTATCTACTGTTTACCGGCTCGACATTGACAAGAGTGTTGATGGGGCTGTGTAATTACCCCGGCCAAGATCTCGCTGAGGATGCCCAGCTCAGCGCCGAGTATTTGTTGAGCGTGTACCAGCCGCCTGATGTTGCGGAATTGATACCGCTGTTCAAGGAAGCGGGGTTCTTTAGGATTCTGAAACGGATCTTTAGGATGGATAGGCAATTTGGGAAGCTGGTCGAGGTTTACTTTGAGGATCCGGATTTGGAGGAGCGGGATGCGGTCTTTGCTTGTCTGGAGAGCTGTTTGGACCCAAAGGCGGGCCTTACGAAGAGGCAGGTTATGGATGTGCATTCTGTGGTGAAGGAGCATGCTGCCCAGCTGGTGGAATTAGATCCTGCAAGGGCGGCGGGGGTTATTAAGGCTTTTGCGCCAGAATTGCATTGGGTTTGTTTGGGCGCTGTGAGCGGGGAGGAGGAATTGCAGTTTAGGTATTTGAGACGGGTGCTGGAGCCTGATACTGCGAGTACCAAGAAGGAGGAGGTGGGAGCACAGTCGCAGAGGGATCTGGTCGAGAGATATCTGCAGCTCATGTGCAGGTTTGATCCGCAACATGTGCCCGAGTATGTCGATCTGGTGCAGGCGACTGATTTGCGGCTGGATAGGTTGCTCCCTGCTATGGAGGAGACGGGGGTCATTGATGCGGCTGTTATTTTGATGGCCAAGGAGGGTCAGGTTGCTGAGGCCATGGGAAGGTTGGTTAAACATTTGGGGACTTTGGAGTCGGCGCTTCAGGGGTTGTTGGCGGGCGGCTCGTCTTCTGATGAGGATAAGGGTAGCCAGAGCCAGAGTGAGAGTGGGACTGATGTTCAGTCGAACAACCTACAGGAAGCGGCCGAAGAGCTTATGCAGGCGTTGCAGCGGTATACACATGTCGGCATCTGGCTTTGTCAGGGGCAGACCAAGTGTGTACGAGAGGCATTAACCCCTGGCGGCCGGTCACGGACGAGACAAAAGTCGCCTATCAAGAAGGACGATTTATCACCGGATGAGAGCCTCTGGTTGGATCTGATCGATACCGCTGTGCAGATTACCAGACGTGTGTCGGTTACTCTGGAGCAGATTGGCACCAGCAAGCAGGGCAATAATGCATCATCGGCTGTTTTGACAAACGATTATGAGGCTCATCAAGAGGCGGGGCTGGATACATACAAGCTCCTCGGTCTGTTGAGGGCTCTGGTGCAGAATACATTCACAGCGCTGCTCACCTCGACATCTGTCCCTTCTACTACCAACAGTCTCACCTTACGAGGCGCCTCAAACAGCACAGCGGTAATCGGCACGAATCTCTCATTTCTCCGAGTACTCCGGGCATTTCTTTCCCGAGCAGCTGCATCCTCGCCTAACCTAGCCGACCTACGAAGTGTCCTGTCGTCCATATTCAGCGCCTACGCCTACGAAGAGTCCATCCTCAGATTATCAAACCGCCTGCTGGAGAAAAGCCTCTTTGTGCACGTGGATAAAGCCGTGGCGCTTAGGCAGCGCGGGTGGAGGCCTAGGGGATCAACCTGTGAGGCGTGTGGAAAACGCGTCTGGGGGCCTGGAGTTGCTGGGGGCAATGCTGTCTTTGAGGCGTGGGAAGAGCGCCAAAAGGGATCGGAGATGGATAAGAAGAGGAGGGCTGTTGAACGGGCTAGGTCGTTTGGTGTGGATGTTGAGAGTATGAGTCGTTTACATAGTGGGGCGGTAAGTCCCGGGGTCATAGGGATGAGCTCCATGTCAATGGACAAGGGGAGACTGTCGTCGCTGAGTGGGTTGAATAGTCCGCTTAGTCCGCCCCCTGGGAGTGCTGGGATGGGCGGCGAGGATGGCGGCGGGTTTTTTGTTGGCAAAGGGAAGGGCAAGGACAAGGATCTTAGTCCGAGGGTTTTGGAGGATGAGGAACGGAAACGGATGGGTGGTCAGTTTGATGGTGGCGAGGGAGAAGGGCCCCCCACGGGAGGAGGAGGTCAAGGGCTGGGAGCGCTGGTTGTTTTGGCGTGTAGGCATGTTTATCACCAGAATTGTTTGGACCAGATTTTGAGGAATCGGGCAGTGGATGATGGGCAAGGGTCGTCGGGTCAGCAGAAGGGGCTGACGCTGCAGATTGATGGGCCGGGTGATTATGGGACTGGGCATGGGTATGGGTATGGGTATCAGGATGAGTATGGGAGGGGTGAGAGGGAGAGGAGGTATCGGTGTCCTATTGATGGATAGGTGGTAGGAGACACTGTGCCGTATTTATTCATGAGGATTAATTATTATCAACCTCAAGTATTGGGGATTCTAGATGATGGATGATTGTTGTTGTACGTACGTATGTGTATCATGAAAGTCGGGTTGCATGCACCATTTTCTCAACCAGCTTGTCCCGCCCTGGAAGATATATGACCACTTCGATTTCAGTAATGAAATGATATGTCCCTTCAATTCTCGCTCTGGCTGTTCTGATCTTTTTCTGATTGCATGTCTTAAAGGTTCAAGTCGAATCTAAGACGCCCAGGACTTGCTTACAAAATACCGTAATGTTCGCGGCGTTGACGGTATTAGCGTCCGTTCACAGCCCTATAAAACCGACTTCCAGCCTGGAGGGCTTGCTCACTCGCTAACCTTCAAACTTTAAACACGAATGCATTTTCCCACCGTCCACCATCGCTCAGGTTCAATGGAAGGTTCATGCATACACGACTTCTCAACGTTCACTTCTAGTCCATGAACAGATTCACGATGCAATCACGCAAGGTACTAAATAATACTATCCTTGACTTATGAGATCACGAACTAACCTTGCCAAGGAGTCAACTGATACGTCATCTTAACAGGTGATTAACTGAACCTGTGAGTTGCCATTGAGGCCGAGACTGAGTAACTGATACCAAGTTTGACGAAAGAGGAAAAACACACCAAAAAAACAAAAGAAAGATGTCGACCCCGCAACAGCAAACACCAGGACCAAACGGACCAGCAGCAAAGCGAAGGCGCGTAGAAGTCGCCAATTCTACGCTGAGGAAACCGTTTCGGTCTCCGCTGCTTACTCGATCACTTGAACCTCGGTCTCCAGGGCCGCCTGGTGACAATGCTGCTTCGCCCTCGTTGGGAATTGGACAATCACCGCTGAGGATTAAAAGTCGGGCTGGTGATGCTGATGACGAACATGGTGCTGCGGATGGCAAGGCGCCTGGGGAGTCCGAGGAAGAAGACAGTACCATCATGGGAGGGAAGGGGGAAGCGGATGTCGAGGTGGTTGATGATGCCGGTACAGATCTCCAGAATCCAACTTCACCTTCATTGCGGGGTTCAGTTGCCGGGGGTCTAGGAACCGGACGGGGGAGAGGAGCAGCATCAGGAAATCGACACGTTGGAACTGATGCTACGAGGCTTTCCACACCGGGCAGCGCATCATCACTACGAGGTCAAACGCAAGAAGGAGGTCTTTCAAACCGGCGGCGGTATCCATCACCATCTGGATCAACCACCACACGAGCGACAACAGCAGCAGCGACTCCTCAGCGAAACGGCCTGTTATTACCTTTTAAAAGTGCCGGCAGTAGCAGCAGTTTCCAAACACCAGCCAGAAAGGCCCCGCCACCGTTATTCTCATCAACTGCTGGGACTGGAAGCAGCAGTCGTACTAATCCCAAAACACCAGCGCCGCCAACAAATCGAACCAATACAACTGCCGCAACACCTGATATCAAGGGCAACAAAGACAACCAATATATCCTAACTCAACTACGAACCGCCCGAAAAGCAACACAATCGCGCCTCGCAGAAGCACAGAAACAACTGGACCTGGTGAGACAAGCACATCGGATCCAAGAAAAAGGATCCATAGACGAGCTTATTGTCTTGATTGAGAAGTGGAAATGTGCTAGTCGGATGGCGGCCGAGGATCTGTTTGAGTTGATTCGCAAGCGGGTTGATGGTATGGGTGGTTCTAGGGCTTGGAAGGATACTCGGCGACGACAGCAGCAGCGTGGTTGGGGGTCTGGGTTTGATGAGGATGATGGGCGGAAGAAGAAAAAGAGTGATGATGATTATGGGGAGTATGGCGACGAGGAACAGGAAGATGTTGTTTCTGACGACCGGGACCGGGAGGAGGAAGGCAAGGATGATGAAGAAGAAGAAGAAGATACGGTTAGTTGTTCGAACCTTGACCTTTCCTTTCCCCGGCCTTTATTATCTGTTTATTTTGTGTGTTTGGGCACATCAGCTTTCTTTGAGACTTGCTACTAGCTTCTGTAAAGGTTTACTGACTGACTGACTGGTGGTCTATTGACGACAGGGCTTCACCGTGGCCATGATGCTCCAAAGCCTTAATATCGACCCTCAACAGCTGGGCTGGGATCCTACCGAAGAGAGATGGCGCGATTGACGGACATCAAGCACTTGTTTTCAGGTCCTTATTGTCTTGTCTATCAGAAGCTGTCGATGGACTACACTACAATGCCAGTTGGAGAGTTCATCGTCAAGTATTGCGTTGGTGTTGTCATGAGGCAACGGGCGGGATTATCGTGTAACGGGAAAAGACAAAGCTGGTGGCAAATCATGGGCTGGCTGCCTCCGACATCCAGTTAGTGTTCAAGAGGTTGGGCATGAAATGCGTTGTAATATTCCAAGTCCGTAGAAGAATTCATTGGTCACCATTGTTTAACTTATCACATCGAGTAAACGAGGCTGAGCAATGTTTCCTCGGCCCTCATCAGTAGGTATCCGTTCGGCTCAGGTGCCGATATTGATACGTTAAAGTATTTTCGTCATGGCTCTGTTTAGAAACGTGTAAACTTGCCTGAACGCTCAAGAAATGAAGCAAAGCCCATCTGCAGCGCAGTGAAATTTCTGAAACGTGAGAGAGGGAATCATGAAACTCGAGACTTGCTTGTTCGCCCCTACCCACCCTTCTCCCGTTTGGTACAGTACCTGACCCGGCAGACGGATGACTTGCAGAGCCAAGAGAATGACTGCATTTCAGGCTTTCTGGGGAGTGGTGGGCTAGATTTTAGGTCTGCATCAGCGGGCGCCACTGCCGTGAGTGCCGCTCGCCTATCGAGCTGCTTATGTTGTGCTGTTTGTGCTGATGTATTGATGTTGATATAAAATTGACCGAATAACTTCTCAGGCCCAATGCTGGGGTTTGACTTGTTGTTAACGACGAGAGCGCTCGGATAGACGGCTAAGCAGGCAAGCGTGATGTTTGTGGGCATCGGCGAAAGGAGGGACTTGTAACGTCACACATCTTGAACTTGTGGCTTGTGTTCCTGACCGAGTAACCATAGTCTAATATATGCTAATCAGGACCGATTTGGGGCGGCTCTCTCGTTGTCAGGGGAATATGTGATTGAGTTGAATCAAGAGTAAAGAAGCTGTCAGTGAGCGCCCGACATACGTGAAAAGAAACGATATAATCATGATACGCGTCTCAAGATTGCACAACTGTTTTCATGTTTCTGTTGTTCGAAAACGTTCCCCTTCCTTTCCTTATCACTCAGTGAGACACATGTTTGACCCCTGACCCTTGGCCACCCACAGGGCCACAGCACCCACCGGAACCGACCCTTACCCGCCGTGCCCGCGTTTATAAGGGACCCCCATCCCTTTGTCGTTTTCAGGGGGGGTCATCTATGGTCTTGGCATTCTTACACTCCCGTCCCATCACTCTCACTCATTCTTTCCATTTCTGGACGTGAATCATTCAATTTAAGGCCTGTCACGAGGGCATCTGGAGCAAAGAGGAAGGAAGTCGCGTTTTCTTCTGGTCTAAGAAACGCCGCCCACGTACACCGTTCCTTCCACCGCAAACGAACTGCTCATTTCCTGACAGTGCAACGCCGTAATTAGCAGTTGGATGGGCCACTCCACGGGCTTCCTCCACCATTGACGACCGACCTTGAACCTGCTCTCAGAATTGCTTCCAGTTTCTGTAGAGCTTCCTCAAAATCCGAAAGTGGTGGTCCTGCCACCAAATCGGTCACGGCTTTCTATTTCTCTCACGACAGCCATTCACCGACTTGAGTTCACCTCACCATTGACAGCCACAATGGAGCATCTCCGGTCCGGCATCGTTGGTGTCATTGCCCGACGAGACCATTTGGAGTGTATGAACGACGATGGATTCTGGGATGAGAATCTCTGCGAAGACGTGCCCTTCTGGTGGACAAGAGTAAGCCACCCCGACACTCTCTCGCACGGCTTATGCTAACAAGGTCCGCATCACAGACCGGCGTGATAGTCAAGTGGGCGCTGTTCCTCGGCCTCACCACCATCCTCTTCCTCTACCTCCTGATCGGCTACCTACATGCCAAGAGCAGGATGAACAAAGGCCTCGCTCCCTTGGGCTATCATCGTGTAAGTCCCCATCATATACCACCCGACTCTCTCAACTCCCGAATGCTAAAACAATGGATGCAGTTCCTCGTCGCCCGCCGTGATCTCGCCCGGGTAGACCCGCGCTACCAATACCCAGCCGCAACCGCCTACCCTTACTACCCTAACCAGGGCCCGGGTCAAGGCCCAGCATACGGCATGCATACGATGCCGCCTCCACCAGTCTACGACCCGAACGCTCCCCGCCCACCAGTCTACCAGTACGATATGGAGTCCGGCACTAATACCAACATGCCGCCACCGCCGCCACCGCCGGGAGCAACTAAGATCGATCCCAGCCAGAATCAAGCCCCCGTTTATCGCCCGGCTGACCACCAACAAGCTGAGGAATATGACGCTCCGCCTGGCCCTCCACCTAGCAACATGCCGGCGCAGAATACTGGGAACACGAATCCCTTTAGGGGTTAAAGACCGGGATTGATAGATTCTCTATTGGCTGGTCTTCTATTGTCTTTGTTTGCATCTTCTACTCGGACTGTCATGATGGTTATTGCCGTCAACATTAACCTCCATGCTTTAAGGCTGTTTTAATAGGCCACGTTTGGTCAAGGGTTTGATTCTTCACACAGGGCGTTGAATTGGAAAGGGAAAGGAAAGGAAGCGTTTTCTGCGGGTTCTGAATTCGAGCATCATTATTGGGAGTTTTTTATTCTTTTTGCATTTTTTACACATTACGGAGGGAGAACCCACACTTGGATTCGTGGAGGAGCACAGGCGAGGGACACCTAAAATACAGGACAGACAAAACATGTGCTAGGTTTCACGGTTTTAGAGCAATCACCAGACAGGAGCAGCCGAGTCAGAAATACAGATATCCAGTTCGAGCTGCTAAGTAGTGTTAAGCCAAACACGTCAAGAGGGAGGAGTGAGAGTTGAAATAAAACTTGCATAATGTTTTATTTTGAGCTTTGTGTTCGATAAGCTAAAGGTACTGAATACATAATGTCCTTGGACTTGCAACGCCAGTGCAGAATTACGAGTATACGGTGAAAGTGTAGTCAAGTTTGTAAACCTGTTCGGTCAACTTGGAGTGACGTCGGTGAATGCCTAGGTATTTACTGCAGAAATAACACCTTTCAGTGGTTTATTCAGGCCCTATCCGTGTTCATAATGCTTCCGAGGCCCTTCAAAATCACGGGCAAGGAAGGCCCTTGTCAAGTAGTGCAGCTCGACTAGGTATTTGCCGTGGAATACTGTAATGTTAAGCCAGCCATGCGATCAATGAGGAGTGGGTAAGAAACACTTGCAGAATGTTTAAATATGAGCTTTGTTATTCGATAAGCTATATTGAAACTCGACCACAAAGAATGGGTACCAAAAACGTGAAGCAGACCCATCATGTATTGCAATTGCTCAACAGGCAGGAGCATAAATGAAAAACACCTTGAACACCCTGCTAAATGATATCAATAAAAATCAACGAAATTTCAGAGAACACCTTGGAGGGAGTGGTATATGCCCCCAGTAACAAACCAAATCAAAATCCAGCCAGTGTAGGCCCTTTGTTCAAACCCTTTGTTTTCACTCAATCGAGTTCCATGGCGTCCGGATCATCGTCCTGGGACCCTAACGGCGGGGCACAGCTCTGGAAGCCGTTTGTCTGTGAGATATCCAGTACCGGCTGCGGTTGCGCTGGGACTGCGGCCGTCGTCTTTTGCTGCTGCTCCGCCAGCTGCCGTTCCCTCATCCTAGCCCTCGCCTCGATAATAGCCTTCCGCACACTATCCTGCTCCTCGGGAACGGAAATAGAAGACGGAATCTGATAGAGCACGAGGGCCATGTCGGCGGGATCCGAGGGCCCAGCGGAGAGGCCATTGTTGAGCATGTACGAAGGCAGGATGCGCTTGTCGCGGAGGTGCTTTTCTATATCCGGGAGAAAGACCATCCTGCCGCAGCCGTCTTCGGCTTCGCTCTCAGAGGATAGCTCATCGTCTAGGTTGTAAATGTAGACTTTGTGTTTGGAGTCGTCGAGGTGCATGATGTCATCGTCGTCATCAGAGGTGACGCCATTGTGACATTGTTGTTTGTTGAGGGGGCTATTGTAGGTAGAGGTTGGTGTTGAGGGTGATTGTATTTGCGATTGGGGGTTCTCGACTGGGACGTAGAGTTTTGTGCCGCCGTGTTCTGGTAGGAAGTTAGATTTGAGTCTCGTGTAAGTCGATGCGATGCGATGCGATGGATGCACAATTGCGGGGTGGTGGAGTGAAGAGAATATGGGCTACGTAATGATAAGCTGCTGAGGAAAGAGTCAAGTGAACATACCGAGATTCAATAAACTCATGCGCTTGGATAACCTCTCATTGTTTTCTGGCTGAGCTTCTGCCTTGCGTTTGCGCTGTTGTCGTGGTTGTTGTTGCGCCGTGTTGAGCAGCGGATGGCGGTGGTCCATGCCGGCCCCGTCCATATTGCTGGTCTGCTGCTGCGCGAACATTTGTCGCGTGGGATTCGCTAGCATCATTTTTCCCTCTTCCTCCTTTACAACTCACAGCTCTGAAAAGTCAAAGCTTATGATTGCGACTCGACGCTGATAAAATGATTTCGACCAATCAATAATTGGCAAGAAATCGAATGGTGTGCTAATTGAAAGGGAAAAGGCGAATGGGAAAAGGGGGCGACGATAAGGAGAAGGAGAATTGATTGTTCGGTTGGATCGTTTGTATTCGGTCGGATGAAAGAGCTCGAGAGATTGCGACAGTGGTCGTGGTGCTGGAGCTGGAGCAGCCGGTGCAGGAGCTCCATGTCCTGCGGCACGCGCTGTAGGCCGGGTTTTGTGACTTTGAGTCATTCCTCGCGAAGCTTCCACCACAAAACTAGGCCGGTCCCGCCGCCCCAGAGGCTCGAGAACTTTCGAGTGGCCACCACCAACAGCACCAAAAGCAGCCTCCCCACTCGGTCTGCTCTCCCCCGGCTCAAACTCCAAAATCTTCGGGAAACGTCCATCGCGATCAACGGTTTTCGACTTTATTCCCATTCCAGCTCATCAACATTGCCCAGCACCATGGCTGAAGTCGAGTGGACCGGCCTCAAGGTCCGCCAGACCTTTTTCGACTTTTTTGCCGAGAGGGGCCACACAATAGGTGAGTGACTCGACAGGACCCCTATTCCCATTACCCCTCCATCGGGATGGGATCGCATTCACAACTTGCATCCATCGCATCCTTATCGATCCCATGCGCCCGGACCACGTTCTGAGTGTGCGCAATCCTCGAGACGAGACTCTATGGCGATTGCGACCAAACACATCATGATATACTCAAAAATGCAACACCTGTTTTCTTTATTATTCGGACCGGGCTGACAAGTTTTGGTGTTTGCCCCTCGATACAGTCCCGTCGTCCTCGGTTGTCCCTCACAATGACCCCACCTTGTTGTTCACCAATGCGGGCATGAACCAGTTCAAGCCCATCTTCCTGGGAACAATTGGAAAGACTGAGGACTTTGCGCAACTGAAGCGCGCTGTCGATACACAAAAGGTGATTTGGAGTTTGCTCTCAACGCCAGGTTACAGCTCGCTAACCCCTTATCGCAGTGCATCCGCGCAGGTGGCAAGCACAATGTAAGTCGATCGCAACCTCGGGCATCATGAGCTTTGGGCTGATTGGGCGTGATAGGATCTCGACGATGTCGGCAAGGACAGCTACCACCACGTGAGTTCAACTCGGCGCCCACGAACCTGGCTGAACGCAGCCGACTAACATGCTATCAGACCTTCTTCGAGATGTTGGGCAACTGGTCCTTTGGCGATTACTTCAAAAAGGAGGCTATTGAGTGGTCGTGGGAGCTCTTGACCAAAGTATACGGTCTCGATACTGCCCGTCTCTACGTCACCTACTTCGAAGGTGATGCGTCAATGAACCTCGAGCCGGATCTCGAGGCCAAGCAACTCTGGCTTGATGTCGGTGTCCCCGAGGACCATATTCTGCCGGGCAACATCAAGGACAACTTCTGGCTCATGGGAGATACTGGTCCGTGCGGTCCTTGCAGCGAGATTCACTATGACAAGATTGGAGGAGGCCGTAATGCTGCCCACCTCGTCAACATGGACGACCCCATGGTAGTCGAGGTCTGGAACAACGTCTTCATGCAGTTCGATCGCCAGGAGGATGGCTCTCTCAAGTCCCTCCCCGCCAAGCACATCGATACCGGTATGGGCTTCGAGCGGTTAGTGTCGGCTCTCCAGAACAAGGACTCCAACTACGCCACGGATATATTCGCACCCCTTTTCGCAAAGATTCAGGAGGTCACTGGCGCGAGACTGTACTCTGACAAGTACGGAAAGGATGATGTTGATGGCATTGATACCGCTTATCGCGTTGTTGCTGACCATATCCGTACGCTCTCTTTCGCTATCGCTGATGGCGCACCACCCAACAACATCGGCCGGGGCTATGTCGTAAGACGTGTCCTCAGAAGAGGTGTGCGGTATGCGCGCAAATACTTCCAGGCTGAGATTGGCTCGTTTTTCTCCAAAATCCTTCCTGCTTTGGTAGAGCAAATGGGTGACCAGTTCCCCGAGCTCAAGAAGAAGCAGGCCGATATCAAGGAGATCCTCGACGAGGAAGAAGTTGCTTTTGCCATCACCCTCGACAGAGGCGAGAAGCAATTCGAGAAGTATGCTGCAGTTGCCATCAAGGGCGGCGAGCCCAAGCTGTCCGGCGCCGATGTCTGGAGATTGTACGATACCTTTGGCTTCCCCGAGGACTTGACGAAGCTCATGGCCGAGGAGCGCGGCCTTACCATTGACGAGGCCGAGGTTGCAGTTGCCCGTGAGAAGGCTAGAGAGGCCAGCAAGGCTGTCAAGGAGGCCGTGCAAACATTCGCCAAGCTCAACGTCCACCAGATTGCCGAGCTGGAGAAGACATTTAACCTTCCGCGACCCGACACGGAGCCCAAGTACCTGAAGAGCGCGGTCAAGGCAACAGTTCAGCTTGTCTTCAACGGCAGCGAGTTCCTTACCACCAGCAAGGAGCTGCCACCCAAGACTCCTCTTGGACTGTTGCTCGACAAGACCAACTTTTATGCCGAAAGCGGTGGCCAGGTTGCGGACACGGGTTCTATTGTCATCGACGGAGTCGCCGAATTCAAGGTTCTGGACGTCCAAGAGTTTGGTGGATATGTCGTGCACAACGGCTACCTCGAGTACGGTGAATTTTCACAAGGTGACGAGGTGGTCTGCGAATACGACGAGCTCCGGCGCCAACCTATCCGCAACAACCACACCGGTACACATATTCTTAATCATTCGCTCCGTGAGGTCCTTGGTGACGAGGTCAACCAAAAGGGATCTCTGGTAGACCAAGATAAGCTTCGTTTTGATTTCAGCCACAAGAGTCAAGTGACTCTGCCCGAGATCAAGAAGATCGAGGATCTTTCCAACGGATACATCAAGCAGAACCTCAAGACGTACTACAAAGATGTCGATCTCGACTTGGCAAGGGAGATCGAGGGAGTACGCGCTGTGTTCGGCGAGACATATCCTAACCCCGTCCGCGTTGTGTCTATCGGTGTCGATGTCGACGACCTTCTGGCTGAGCCCAAGAACCCTGAATGGCGCAAGGTTAGCGTTGAGTTCTGTGGTGGTACGCACGTTGATCAGACTGGCATCATCAAGGACTTGGTTGTTGTCGAGGAGAGCGGTATCGCCAAGGGCATCAGACGTATCGTCGCCTACACTGGCGAGGGTGCCCACCAGGCGCAGCGGGATGCTCAGGTCTTCTCCCAGAAGCTCGACCACATCGAGGCACAAGAGTTCTCCCCGAAGAAAGCCGCAGATATCAAGGCTGCTGCCGTAGAACTTGATGCTCTGGCGGTATCGGTACTGACCAAGGAGGAACTCCGCGCCAAGTTCGCCAAGATCCAAAAGTCTGTCGTTGACGAGCAGAAGAAGCGCCAAAAGGCCGAAAGCAAGACCGCTTTGGACACGGTAACGGGGCACTTCCAGAAGGAGACGGAATCCAAGTGGTTCGTGGGCCACCTGCCCATCTCTGCCAACGCCAAGGCTCTCTCGGATGTCATGCAGCACTACAAGTCCAAGGACAAGGAGAGGTCTGTTTATCTCTTTGCTGGCAGCAAGGATGATGCGGTTATGCACGCCGTCTATGTCGGCACGGTACGTAATTCCGTATATCTATATGATCTTGAGAACGGATGAACTAACTGACAATTGTCTATCTAGCATCTCTCATCCAAGGGTGTCACTGCCGAGCAGTGGACTGCCGCTGTCAGCGAGGTGATTGGCGGCAAGACGGGCGGTAAGGAGCCCAGTCGCCAGGGAGCAGGTGCCGAGCCTGCGAAGCTCGACGAGGCTGTTGCCAAGGCTGAGGAGTGGCTTCTCGAGAAGTTCAAGGATCTCAAGATTTGAGGAACCGGGGATGGACGGTGAATGTTTACGTCTGATATCCTCTGCTTGCTTGCGAGTTCAGTTGTATCCAGCAGGAGTCTGGGCTAGCTCATGTTTAAGCGGATCAAGATGGACACGTGGGTTTATTTATTAGTGTCTGGAATAGCTTCGAGAATGGAAGGTCAAATATAGACAATGGAATTGCATAAAGTCAACTACCCAAGTTAGGCAAGCACTTTTGACGGCCGGGCCGAGTCCTTCATGACTGTATCGTATCGCTTTCAACCTCTGACCCGGAAATTCGGAAATTCACACAGGGGTAGCATTCTTCCCCAACCACTCCTCCCACTGCCCCTCAGTCCAACTACTAGAGATATCATTTGCCACGACACCATTGAAAATAACAGTCGGACTAACATGCACCCCGACCAACCTCGCAGTCTTGACCACAATCTTGACATCATCGGTAACCTGATTCCCCGTATTCAACGACCCATCCTCCGCAGGCTTATCACTAACCTCCAACAGCTTAAACACCTCTGTCTCGTCCAGCCCGACAGACTTAGCCGCTAACTTGGCGAGCCGTTTATAAGTCGCATTGCGGGATTCATTGACGACGTTGACGTCAAAGTATTCTTTCTGGTGGTTGAATAGCTCGGCCGAGAACTTGTGGAACTTGTCCGGCGCAAGGCGGAGGACGGCCAGAGAGGCCTCGTGGAGGAGGGTTGAGGACGGGTGCCAGGGTTGGATTTGGTGGCGGAATATGAATTGGATCGGGGAGGGGGAGGAGTTGTGAAGGCGTGGGTAGAGGCGCGTGTGGAGGGTTTTGTACATTTCTGGTTTGGGTGGGTTAGTATGGCTTGGACTTGAGCAGGTTGTGAGGGTGAGTGCAAGGGTGAGGGTCGGGGGTTATGATGGCTGGCTACTCAGAAGTGATGGGCTTTTTATAAGAGGGTCCGGTTCAACCCAGTTGCATAGGAATGTCTGAGGATGGTCCCGGGCTGGGCGGGAAAGGTATGTCTGTATGGGATGAGGCCCAAAGACAAAAGGGCAATACTCACTTGCTGAAAATGGGCAGGCATAGTCGAGGAAGATCTCGACGGTGTGGATTGAGCCGACCGAGGCAGCGTTCACCCCGTTGGCCCCAAACACCTGGCGGGCACCGCGGAACTTGGGAGCAAGCGACATGGTTGGTGATTCTGGGCCAAGTGGTTTCAATGGTCGATTTTATTTCAAGACAACAGACGGACTGAGTTTGTGAGCAAGACGTGGTACAAGAGTGTGATTTTTCAAGACCGGAAGATGTTGTATAAGAGGGAGGGTGATGAAAGCAATGAGAATCAAGATGGGATGAGATCAACGACAGAGGGTCGTTGGTTGCCGTGGTTGCTTACATAGCTCCCGCTCCTACTGCGGGAAGGAGTAGAACTAGTCTACCGGCCCGGGATCGCTCGGGATCAACGGCGTGACGTCTTTGGCTCCATGGATTGCATGCTGCATGCAGCCAAAGCAGGAGCGGGAAGCAGGAGCGGGGTCTGGTGTTGAGGGGTCGTTGTGTATTGTATCAAACTCAATGGGTGAGGGGCATGAAGGGTCGGCCCGACATGTCAAGGTGAAAAGGGAACTGTTAAATAAATGGGAACAACAGAATAAATGAAATAGAGGGATATGTCTATAAACACGTTTCGTTTCTAGGTTTTAGTACAGATACACCTACAGATACAGATAATATACAAGTACAAGTCATGGTCGCCTTTATCCATAACAGCCTCACCACCCATCATCAAGCCTTCTTCCGTCACACGCCCCCTGGAAGTAGCAAATTGCTGCCACCTTTTCATGCACGTATCCCATCTCCAGATCTCTTCCCATCCATGTCCACGTCCAATTCCAAGGCTACCCAAGTCCCAGAAACCCCATCAACAACGTCCCGAAGGTCTCAAGGATCACCGGATCAAAGACAAGGAGAACCAACCCTCAACAACGATATGATGCATTCTCGCTGTGATGCAATGTAATGTATGCCTATGAACTAGCCGTCTAGATACAGCTAGTGGGCTAGCTTCAGCACCAAAATGTGCTCTCCGACAAGAAGAACAAAACAAGAACTGAACAAAATCGAAATATGCCAACCATATGCTCCGATTAGGAAGAGGACCCAATGCCACGCCATGCCGTACCGTGACGCGGGTTAGGGAGGTAGGGAACAGGAAGCACAAGATTAGAAATGAGAAAAGGGAACCAATGTCCAAAACCTTGGAAGGTGAGGAGGCTTCGACTGATTCGGCTGATTCATGTTCAAGATGAAGAACAGACAGATGATGACTCTGGAGGTTAAAGGGAATATATACACCTCTAAATAGGTATAATGTCAGTTCAGATATTCATGCTCTAGTATTTGAATGAAATGGCTTCAAATAGATCACCCCTCGCCCTCTCCCGTAAGTCAAACACGCCCAACAAGAGATGAGATAAGAGATGAGATGTAAAAGAAAAACCGACCTTAAAGTCCTATACTCAACACATATACACAACCCCCTTACAACCTATCCAGCTTTCTCCGAATGTTTCTCGTCTTGCGCATCAGCTTCTTGTACTTCTTCTTCTTCATCTTGAGCTTGCGCTGCCTCTTGACGCTAATGGCGTAAATCGAAGGGCGCCGTCGTGCGAGCTCGCGGGCGTCCTCGTACTGCAACTGGCGCAGGGCCATGCGTTCCAAAAAGCGGCCACTGCGTGGTTGTTGCTCTCCGGCACCGGCATACACATCTTGCATCACCACGGGACTGTGCTCCACCACCTTGGAGCTAATCACGCCCTCGGCATCCATCGACTCCTCGATCGTGACAAGGGCCTTGTATACACGCGTCGTCTGCGAGAGCAGGTCGGAATCTTGTTCCTCAGCGGCGGCAGCGATGTCTTGCTCGGTTGCCATCGTCATGGGCTCAGGGGCGGGTGGCGGGTGATAGGGTCGATATGGCCCAGTCATGGAGTCCAGTTGATGTTGTAGGCTGGTCTCGAGCTGAAACATGGGCTTCGTGCCGCCGGGGACAGTGGCGGCTACCATTTGTTGCTGCTGAAGCTGGAGCTGCTGTGTCTGGACATAAATTCCTCTGTTAGTATTCTGTTCCTATAGTGTGAATTGGGGTTCGAGGGACTGTACCGTTTGAGATAACGTCGAGATCACATCCTCCCAGTTGGGCTTGGTCGTCTCTTCTTTGTCAAATATCCTAGCAAAGGCCTCGTTGGATACCTTCTTCGGTAGGATCTGTGTCACCGAGATTGGTCTGTGGAGGGCGAAGAACGTCGACATGGCGATGGCTAGTTTTGGCGAGCGAGTTAGGGTTAGGTACGGGACGAATACAAATGTGCGGAGCAAAAGAAACAGAAAACCAAGATCCAGGCCTATATCGAAAGGTATTACAAACCTTCGTCCTTGAGATGCATGGTACTGGGGACGCTGGGCAGCTTCAGCGCGGGCGCGGGCGCGGTGGGAGGTGCGGCGGCCTTTGCCTTGGGCTTTCGTTTCTGGCCAGAGGAGGAGGACACTGTGGACGAAGAGGCGTGGCGGGACGAACCATTTTCAGAAGCCGACGGCTTGGAGCCAACGCTTGGGGGCGAGGACGATTTGGACGACGGTTTCGACGACGAGTATCGTCGCTGGTGGCAGCTTGGCTTGTACGACGACCGACTGAGGGGGATCGCCGACGCGGCCAGTGAAGAGACGACAGGCGAGGACTGGGGCGCTACGCCGACGACCCGGCGCACCGAAGAGGGTATCATTTTTTCTCGTTATCTGTCCGATGTCGTCGCTCGGTCGTGGTGGTGGTTGGGGACTGATAAGTCGCGATCTTCCCTGCGGTGTCGTTCTTTGCCGAAAATGACGCAAAGAAGGAAGAGGAAAAAAAGCGCCGACGAGAGACGAGAGGTCGTCCGACGGTCGGTCTGAGCGAGTGAGCAGCGTTTGGTGAGTTGTCGGGTTGGACCAAGACAAGACGAGACGAGGCGACCTCCTCAACGACCCGGGATGAGGAGTCCTGAAGGCTGGATTTGCACGTCACGTTTCCCAAAGCTTCCGCAGTGGAACAGTCGAGTGGCGCTGCTGATTCAACGGCTGGGGTGATGTGGTTGGTGCACTGTGGCTGAAGAATCGGCTTTGGTTGGTGGGTCTGCGCTAAAATTGGCGCCTTTGTTCCGCCAAGCCGGGAATCTGTTCCTCGTCCAACCGATGTCAACATCTCCTGAACTTACTCCTGAATGTCTTTGGGGCCGATCATCACTAAATTGAACGGCGATTTCACTGGTCTTCTCAAAGCTTGATATCACTTTCTACGAAGATTCAAGACGTCGGTGTCTTTTATCTCACTGCTGATTGAACGCTAAGCCTCTAAATTGAGTAACGTTGGCGAGCTATTTCTCATCGCCATGATGATTTCCAGCCGTCAGCGATCTCGGCTTATGGTCTAAACTGCGGCCGACTTTGACACTGGAGCTCTGGGGCTCGGATTATGGATGGTATCGATATTTGATTGTGGATCTATTACAAGGTTGGTGGCCCACCAACAATACAGAAAAGATGATATACCCCTGAACAAAGATAAACAAGAGCGAACGAAGGTTATATATCCTAGGACAGGACAATCCAAGAGCGAATGTACAATCTTACCCCCTTCAGCATGCTCATGACCTCCATCCACCAATACTGACTCTCGCCCCGGCATTCCCACCCGCCTCATCTTCGTCGGTCGTCGCCGCCGGCTTCTCCTCCTCCTCCGCCTCCTCCTCCTTCTTGACCTTGACCGACTTCCACTCCATAAAGCACGAAATAATCGCCGCCAGCCCACCCAACGGAATTGAAACTGTAAACACGACCCTAATAGCCTGGTTATACACCTCCAGCAGCGCAGGTAAATGTTCCTCGGGCACAAACTCCCTAAAAGAAGCAGCCCCCGAGTCGACAACCTTTTTGATATCCAACCCAGGAATCGTCCCCGCCGCCTTTTGCAGCTGGCTCTGGAACACACTATTCCCCACCGACAAGAAAACCGCACCACCAAGCGACTGAGACGCCACCACCACAGCGGTACCAATGGCCATATCATCTGGTCCAAGGACCGTCTGTACAGCCGTAAACCCCTGCTGGATGGACAATCCAAACCCTGCGCTAGACAAGATCTCATACCCGACCCACTGCGCGGTCGTGGTATCGACATTCAACATGGTCAACAAACCCAGCCCAGCAGTCCCAATCACACTCCCAATCACCGCCGGGGGCGTGACATAGCCAATCATACTCACAAAAACCCCGGCCAAGAGCGAAAAGAAGGCGTTGGTCGCAAAATAGGGCATCATATTCACCCCTGAGCTAATCGCGCTCTCGCCCTTAATAGCCTGGAACCAGATCGGCAGAAAAAAGGTCAAGTTGATCAGCGCGCCATATGTCATGAAGGCCGCGCCACAGCTTGCCGCCACCGTCCTTTGCGAGACAATACGCGGCGGCATGAGCGCATCCTCGCCCTTCCATTTCTGCCAGGCGGAAAAGATGATTGCTGTGAGGCCGAAGCCGACTAATAACCCGATGATTTGGGCAGAAGACCAGGGCATGCCGAGGGTGGTGAATTCCAGTGCTAAAAAGAGCATTATTGACGCCGAGAGGAGGAGGATATTCCCGATGATGTCTAGGTCCAGGAACCGGTCCAAGAATGTTCGTTTCGTCCGGTGGCGGTGGGACTTCTTTTTAGGGTGGAAAAAGAGAATCATGGCTATGACTGTTGCGGTCCCGACGGGGAGGTTGATGTAGAAGCACCATCGCCAGGTCTGGATATCATGGTCAGCATGAGGGAGGGACCTTGGAAGGAAAGGGAAAAAAAAGAACATACCACCAAATCTGTAAAGACTCCTCCTAAAAGAGGTCCGCAAGTAGCGCCGACACCGAACCTAATTTACTTTGTCATCAAACCCTGCTAGTAGAAAAAAAGGGGGGTAGGTAGGTAGGGTAAGAAAGGGAAAAAACCGTACATGACCCCAACAACAGCAATAAAAACCGGCCTAAGTCTCAAAGGCACAGCCGTAGCGACCACGACAAAACTGCCCGTCAAAATGCCCGCACAACCAAATCCAGCAATTGCTCTCCCCACAATCAACGCCATCGACGTGGGCGCAACACCGCAGATCAAACTCCCTAGTTCAAAGAAAAACATGGCAAGCAGGTAAGCTTTTTTCACGTCAAAGAGCATGAATATCCGCCCAAAGACTGGCTGGAACGCGCAGGCTGTGAGGAGGTAGGACGAGCCGTACCAGCCTATATCAGGTGTCGATTCGAATTCGGAAGTGATAAAAGGAATGGCGGTGGAGATGATGGTTCTGTCTATGGAGATTAAAAATACCGAGAGCATCAGGCCTGTTATTAGGAGGTAGAGGGGGGTGCCGGTTATGTACTCCGAGTCTTCTGGGGCTTCTGAGGGGGCTGAGGTGAGGTCTGAGTTGTCCGAGTCGGGGGATGGGGTTGCCGGGTATGCGGATACCGAGACTGTTACTGGGGATGCTGGGTATGGGGAGGGCGACAAGGGCGTGGCTAGAGAGGATATTGAGGGGATGGATTCTTTCGTCTTTGGGGCAAGGCCGGAGTCGGAGTTTTTGGTGATGACTTTGGTGTCGCCTTCGGAGTTGATGATGATATTGATCTCGGAATCTCCAGTGGTAGTGATGCCGCTGAGGTTGCTGTTTGATTTGGGGTCATGGGCAGGGAGTTCATCATCGTCGGTGGGACTTTTGCTGGCCGTAGTGGTGGTGCTGAGATTGCTGTTTGACTTGGGGTCACGGGAAAGGAACTCACTGTTGCTGGTCGGACATTTGCTGGCGGTAGTGATGCCCCTCAGGTTGCTGTTTGATTTGGGGTCATGGGCAGGGAGTTCATCATCGTCGGTGGGACTTTTGCTGGCCGTAGTGGTGGTACTGAGATTGTTGTTTGACTTGCGGTCACGGGAAGGGAGCTCAAGGTTGCTGGCGGGGGTTTTGCTGGCCGGAGTGGTGTCCCTAAGATTGCTGTTTAACTTGGGGTTACGGGTAGGGAATTCAATGTTGCCGAGAGAGAACTCAGTGTCGCTGGCCGTAGATAAGCGGCTTGTGATGGTCCTGTCCTTGTCTGGTGAGACTTCTGGTGGCCTGTCACTGGCATTGAGGAACTTCCATGTCTGTTGCTGAGTCAGGCCTTCCAGGGGAATGTCAGCGTCGATTTGTCTCGTCGACTGGGGAAACTGGGCGTCTGGTTTCCCGGGCTGTCGCTGCATCGGCTGTTGAATATTGTCATCTGGGTTTCTCGGATGTCGCTGAGCTGACGGGCGAATCGTGGCATCCGGCCGTCTCGGATTTCGCTGCAACGACGGGTGAATCCTGGCGTCTGGCTTCCCAGGGTGTCGCTGATCCTGGACAGTCAATGGTAGGATATTTCGTGGGAAGTCGGGGCCGGTCAAACTCCGTTTGTGGAATCCGGTCGGTCGAGGATCCTTGGTCGGCTCTGGAGTTGCTGCTGCTGACCTGGATCGTTGTGGGTACTGGTATTGAATTGTGCCGGCTAATTCCAAGTGTAGGGAATTGTCGCTGGGATATTCTCGCAGTCGTTTTTCCACATCTCTCCTTTGTGGACTCGTCGGGTCCGGCGAGGACGAGCCCGGGGTGAGGTTGAGAAAGTCCCTGTGTTCGGGGTTGTAGTCGGCCATGATCTCGGAGGGTGACCAACCGACGGTATCGAAAATTACATGTACCACAGATAAAGAAAGACTACAAGTTGGATGTTGAGCAAGGCCTGGTATTTCAAGTGAAGAGAATGGAAAGACGAAAGAAAGAAAAGGATGTCCACACGCTTTTCTTTCATATGTGAGTCGGTTGCTCAGTCCAGCTGGACATGACCATCATTGTCTTCAATCCCCAGCATACATGCTACCGGAATCGTCGACATTGATCTTGGACCGGTGGAAATATTGGCCAAGACCCTCTCTTCTGTAGGTCATGCCACCAAGAAAATAAACAGGGGACATTTCCAGTCGAGCAAGACGGAGCACGGTTAACCGACTCTAGTCTTTAGCCCCGGAGGGAGCCTATCTTGAACCGAACCCAGTGGCGGACAGAACGGCGTGGCGCCACATTTGCTCGACTCGGAATTGGAGACTTCAAAAGTTTTTGCTTCTCGGTCCTCCCTTGTATGGACCAAGTAGCCAGACGTTCGGCTGTCCATATGTCCGGTGGAAAGAACCAGTCTTGGCTTTGGCGCCGCTTGCCAAGACTTGATTCAGGGGTAATTGTTTACCGTCACTCCTGGCAAACAACGGCACTTCCAAAGTTCCCCCTTTTCTGAACATGGCGGCCAAAATCATCCCCTGCTGTCGGTCACAGACTAGCCTATCATATGGTCGCCTCGCTACCATAGCCGAATTTTGTGAATGGCCTCTATCAGCCCATTGACTATTCGTTGTATGCCCGTTTTATCCGTTGCCAACTAGCGAGTCTTTCGATTTGGATTCTCGAATCGCGCCATTGCGCTGCTCGACTCGGATGTAAATTCCCTGTCACTCGTAGCTTGCCCATCAGGAATAGCTTCCACGCCGTCTTTGTTGATCCCGATCCCTTTCCTTCTGGACCTTTCCGTCAACATCTTATACCCATACTCTACCCGCCTTTCCTCCTCCATTTTCTCTTCTCTCAGCATGCCTTGACGGTATCGATTCAACCCAACTGCATATACTCGACCAAGTCTTTCTCTTGCGTATATCACCACCGTCCAAACCATGGCGGCCAAGATTTCCAGCGGTCCCGTGCTGGCAGCAACCGCAGCCATCTCAGTAGGCTACGCCCTCAAGACCTCCCAGCCCATATTCCACACTGTAACCTTTGCCCTGGCGGCTTGCCTTCCTCTATACTTCATCCTCTACCGATCTTTCCTCTACCCCTTCTACCTCTCTCCCCTCCGGCACGTCCCCACAGTCCCAGGCTTTCCCCTCTGGGGACAATTCTTCACCATCATCAGCGATGAATGCGGCGTTCCTCAGCGAAAATGGCACAAAAGCCACGGCCCGATAATCCGCTACTTTTTCCCCTTTGGCGCCGAGCGCCTCTCTATCGCAGACGATGAGGCCTTGAAACACATGACGATCAAGAACCCGTACAACTACCCCAAGCCGATACGCGCCAAGCTCTGGATGGTGCGCATCCTGGGAGAGGGTGTCCTCCTCGCCGAAGGCCAAGATCACATGATGCAACGCAAGGCTCTCACCGCTGGCTTCAGCATCCAGTCCATCCGCGCACTCACTCCAATCTTCTGGGAAAAGTCCCTGCTCATGGCCAAAATCTGGCGCGAAGAAATGACCGCCCAATCTGTAACCACCAAATCCTACGAAGTATTGGAGTGGCTTAACCGCTGCACGCTCGACATCATCGGAAAGGCCGGATTCGGGTACGACACACATTCCCTTGAGGATCCTGAAGTGCCCATCCGGGAAGCCTACCGCTTGGTATTCGCCTTTGACGTCTCTTCTCGCCTGTTACACGGGCTCCAAGCCTTCGTCCCAGCATCCAAGTATATCCCCGCAAAGATGAACCGCGACATGGAAACTTCCCGCGCAATCATCCTATCCAAAGCAACAGAAATCATCACCACGAAATTAGACGAAGCAGAGAATAACATCGGCTCAAAGGACATCCTCGCCCTGATCGCGAAAGAAAACAAAAAACTCAAAGCCGCCGGGGAAAAAGGCCTCTCCTTCAACACAATGCGCGATCAAATCATGACCTTCCTCGGCGCAGGCCACGACACAACAGCCACCGCCGTAGCATGGACGATCCACCTACTATCCACCCACCCCGAGATCCAATCCCGCCTGCGCGACGAGATAAAGGCGCACATGCCTTTTCTCTTTTCCGACGCTGAGCGATACAGCGCCACCGCCTTGTCCCAAGCAGATCCCGACAAACTCCCCTACCTAGATAACATCTGCCGCGAGTCGTTGCGGTATATCCCCCCCATTCCCATGACAGTCCGCCAGTCCATCGCCCCCGACATGCTAGGCGGCTACCACGTCCCGGGGGGAACAGTCATTTACGTGCTGGCAAACACCATCAACCGACTCCCGCAGTTCTGGGGCCCGACGGCGGATGAGTTTGATCCTGATCGATGGGATAAGCTGCCTGAAACGGCGGTGCCGAATGCATTCATGACGTTTTTGCAGGGACCTAGGGGATGTATTGGACGCAAGTTTGCTGAGACGGAAATGAAGATTTTGCTTTGTGCGCTGTTGAGTCTGTATGAATTTGAGAGGGACTTTGATACGCCTGATCCGGAGGAGTGGAAGATGTGGCGGCTTGTGTTGAGGCCTAAGGAGGGTGTTACTTGTCGGGTTTCGGTTCTTTAGAGGGGTGGAGTTTTGGGATTGTATATTGTTGCCTTGGTGTGTGTGTTTGTTTCGTTGGTATCGTGTTGCGTCTAGACAATTATGGGATTAATAAGGGTTAGGTGTTGTTAGAGATGCGCTTTGATCAGCGGCTGGAATGGTTGTATTTAATAGTAATTAATCTGGAGGGGAAGCTCATAGAGTAGCCAGTGGTCAGGTTGAAGGAGCTTTGGAAATTTCCTCACATCCAGTTGATGTGGGGGAATTGGTCATGGGCAGGTTAGAATATATACAATTACTACTTCTCTGTTGTAAATCATGCCGTCATAAGTCAACAACCCTCTATGAGTTCGTTATGGAAGCTGGATGAGTTGGCCATTCTGTCCACAAATTCGGTCCGTGTCTACTTTCTAGCCCGGTGCCATGAGCCTGAAACCGAAGCAAGGTGAGGGTCGATTTTCAAGGTCCTCTGCATAACGGTTGCCATAACAACGCTAAACGGTGTTAGTGTATCTTTATGACACAGCTGAGGTGTTGTACAGTGCCTTCAGAGAACACCAGCCAGCACAGGACCTCAACCTCACCAAATATCAAGACCAACATCACCACAATCAGCACATACGGCCATAGATAGTGGAAAGCTCGGGGTCCCGTCCGCTCCCCCATAGATAAGCCCCTAATCGCCAGACTAGTAGTTGGGTGGGTGACCACCAGCGAATCCCTGGTGCTGTATGTTCTTTTTTGCTGTTATTCTAAACGCAATTGTTTTCTCTGGGAATGCTGCGCCGGAGCTCCCATCTTTCGTACGTACACTTTTACTTTGGCGGCCTTTTACGAGTACATATGCTCTGGACGTGGGAGGGTCTGAGGTTGGAGGAAAGATACGTACATACATAACCCGAAGCCCCAGAGCTTCCGGTAGTATGTCAAGGTACATCCGCCCATCCAGAAGAACAAGAATCGTCCTACATCTGGCATGTCACTCCCAGCCCGCTACATTGACAAAGATAAAACAACGCTGGATAGCTCGAGACAATATCCCGGTCCTGCTGGGAATGTCACCAAAAGAGAAGTCAACCAAATGATTAGAAAGACATATAAAGAGGGGCCAAAGAGAGGAGAGAAGTAGAGCTTGCCAGCCCACAAGGGCAATCTAGTAAGTGAGTGAGCGACCTCTACTTGCAATGGCATGCATGCCTCGTGGAAAAGCCGAGATGCCATTTTCGCTCATGATTATATCATGCTATCAAAGAAAACCACCCCCAAACACCCATACAGCCATGAAAAAAAGCTGAGAGGAAAAAAGAAGATTGACACCTAACACCACTGAACCCGACCTTTCCCCACCTACCCTAGCTACTACACAGAGAAGATATCACAAGATATCAAAGAAAAGATGGGAAGCAAATATATATCGCTGAGCCCTTGGGTTAATGTCAGCCTTTGGCCCTGACCAGAGAAAAGATAAATTGTCATACACACACCTCGCACACAACCCTGAGCAATACGCAGATTGAAATGGGTATAAAATCCGCCCACCAGTCTGTCCATCGGCCAATGGTATGAAAGCCAAAAGAGAGATAAGCAAAAGAAGAAAAAACGACTACGGCCCATGGTCCATCGTGAAGCCAAGCCAGTCGTCGACACGATGATGGTGGGGTCGTCTTTGTACTATGAGAACTATTGCAAAATCGGGTCAGTGAATCTCGAGCACCAAAAGGAGAAAACAGCAGCTGGTGTATGCTAACCTTCCACCGGTTGCCGCAAACAAGACACTCGCAAAAGGTCGTCATCGGCTCATCGGCAGAGCGAGTCTGGGCCTGCGAGTACGACACCTTCTTTTGACCACACTTGCCGCATTTGAGGGCAGAGCTGACCGATCTCTCGGCCTTGGGTACCTGCGCGTTCTTCATGTTCTCGGCGCGCAGCTTGGCGTCTATCGCACGCTGCTCCTCGGATGCCAGCTCCTTATCCGTCATGACGACAAACTGTGCGGGCGCAATCTCCCCAGAGAGCACGCGTTTTCTCAGCGCCTCGTTGTCCTTGCGCTTCAGACTGGTGAAAAGCGAGCGGAGCTTCATCTTGTAGTCCTGGGTTTCGCCATTGTATGTCTTGTAGGCGGATGCCTCGACCTCGACGGCCTTGTTGAGGACCTCTTCAATCGACGACGTTGAGCGGAACGCCAGGCCGTTATAGAGCAGGCCAATGCTATTGTCCCTGCCTTGGTTGCCTGTGCGGTGGATGTCGACGTTGTCGGTCTTGAAGTGCCGCTTCTCGGGGTTGCCCTCGAAGGGCTTGCTATAAGATGATGGCGCTGGCGCTGGAGACGCTGTCTGGTTCGGCGTCGGTGATTTCCCAGCCAGGCTCCTCTGCTTTGCTTTGCTGGCTGCGGTAACGTGGTTGCGCCATTTGGATACCACCTCTGCGGCGGCTTTAGCGATTTCTTTGTCGGGATTCGACCGGAGCTTTCCCACGGTGACGCCGGCCTTGGTTGATCGAAGCTGCTCCTCGGTCGGTGCTGCGTCCTTTTTCAATTGCTCGAGCATTGTGACGATGTTTGAGGCCGGCTCCGAGCCCGCCACGGCCTTGGCCAGGGCGCGGATGCGTAGGGAGAGTTCTCGGTCGTCCATCTTGAGTGCTGTGTCGAGATGTGTGTTTGGTGGATGGTGATGGACTGTGAATCGTTTTTGCCCCACGCGACTTGAACACTTTAACGAGTGCCAGTTGGGACGTGTCTTGGCAGAGATTGGGCCCGTTGTGGCCCATGCTTGGACCCTTGGGCGTGGCAGCTGTCCATCAAATGGTCCGTGCGTCAACGCCAAACCTTCGGTACTCTTTTTAGTGGGTAACTCTGGCTGTGACAGGGGCTCAAATCCCAAACCGACAATGGTTCACGCACCCGAGGACGACAACTACCGAGATAACGTCATGACGACATGAACTTGTTGTGAACTTGTTGTGAAACACACAATAAGAGCTTTGAATTGCACTAATTTTTTTTTGGCTGAATTTCGTTTTCTTTGGGGGTGAATATCATCGGACGGCGGCCATGAGACCCGAACTGTAAACCACTTCAGTAAACCGAAATCATAAGTGACAGATTAACGATGGAACGCCAAGTCAGGTAATTTTCTCCGAACTTGAGAACAAGAAGCTCTGAGGATTCATGTCATTTTTTTATGGTACTTGACATTTGACTGTGATTCATTCTAAATCTAAAGTTAATCGGTATGCCACAGCTGTCAAGGGGAAAAAAATACATAAATACGACACCTCTCAGGCTCGCTGACTTGTGCTCACATTTTTCTTCTGTCTTTCTGGCAATAGATGGATGCCACAACATTCCAGCTTTATCTATTTCTCCAATATCTTATACTTTATACCAACTATCCCCGACAGTGACTTGTCTAGAACCAGCTAGCACTTGAGATTGATCCCCTTCCTCAGCTCCGAAGACCTAATCTCAAACATGACCTGGATGCCCACAAACAAGATCCCGCTAGCCATGAGGATGAAAATGAGGCCTGTATTTTCGATTTGTTAGCATGATGCTGAAAGTCTCAAAGGTCACCTTCCCAGAAAAGAAAAGAAAAGAAAAGAAAAGAAAAAATTTAACTTACCGTTCCACTCCCTCAAAACCCCCCTAATAATCGTCTCCAGCCCATCCAATCCCACAGCAAAGCCCACAAGATTAGCACTAATCATCATCAAAACATTCAACACACCCCCAGCAGCACAAAGCATCCTATACTGCACCGGCTTACTCTCCCACTTCTTGCGGGGGAACAAATAACCAGCCACAATCTCGGGCAAAAAGAAGAAAACAATCAACCAGCCCCAAATAAGCAACCTCATCTTGATATCATGCCACAGCGCTACAAACGTAAAGACGGTGAGATACGTCACGATAGAGCGTGCAGCGCCGACCGAGGTTCGGAAACTGGTTCCTCCCAGCGGGATATAAATGTATCGGAGTAACCATCTGTAGTAAGACCGATGCCAGCTTCTCCAGAAGGACAGGGTAGAGTAATTGTTGCTCACGCAGCGGATCATGTTCTCTGGCGGGTCGATGCCGTCGACTAGAGACCAGAGACGGAACAACCGCCAGGGAACGAGTAACTTGAGCCAGATTATGTGGAGGTTGAAGAATGACAGGAGGGAGATCTGGGCGGGCGTGTAAGAGGACCAGATTGGGCGAGCTTTGGTGATGGCGCCCACGTAGTCGTAGTGCAGGATTATCTCCATGGATAACAACACGAGGGCGAAGCGAATGGCGTATTTTATCGTGCGGGAGGTCTCGATTGTGGCGGGCTTGTAGCGGCATTGCGAGATGTAATCGTTAAAGGTTAGGATTGGGCCGGTCAGGTAGAGGGGTGCGTAGATGGCGTAGGCGACGTAGTTGGTGAATGTGTAGTCGTCGCGGTGGGCTGAGATGGCGACTCTGTCTCGTTCGGAGAGGTTCGCTGGGTCTAGTTGCTTCTTCTTGGGGGGGTTAGGATTTTTGAGTTCGACAGAGGCGGGGGGGAGGGGAGAATGTTACCTCAATGGGACTGCCGCTTCGCCGGTCGAGACTCCAGTAGTAGTCGAGGTTGAAGCTGATGAGGCGGAGGATGGTGATGTTGAAGAGGACCGCCCACTTGGGTTGGAGTCCGCGGTAGCTGTCTAGCCAGGTGCCGAAACTGACGAGCGAATTGGGGACTTCCCCTGGCGGAGGTGCCCCGCCGGTGAGAACGACAGCAATGCTTCGAAACTTGTAGCCATCGCAGAGCTCATTGGCGAATAAGACGATGAGGTTGAAGATCCAGGTCGTTGCTGGGACGTACTTTTTGGGAAGAGCCGTGCCGATTTTGTAATTGAGGGCGAGGATGAACAAGATCTTGGCAGCCGAAAAGCCGTGGAGGATGATGAGAAAAACGATGGCAAAGGTGAAATCGTAAGAGGTCCGTTGGCGTAGCCGAGCATCGGCGGCTTCAGGGGTGGGCGTGGGCGATCTCTGGAAGGGGCTGCTCCTGCCACTAATCGGGGTATTTCCCCGTGTCTGCTGCTGGCGGATGGGAAAGATGAAATTCCAGAGTTGGCGACCTAGGGGGTGGAAAATGAGAAGAAGACCCATGACTGGCAGATTCCTACGCAGGTGTCCATACTGGAAGTCTGACAGATCCTGTTGAGAGTGTTACTATCAAGTTTACGTCTCCAGGGAATTCGAAATCTGAACCTACTATTTTGCGACCCGGTATCCAACCCTCTGAGAGCCATGGCTCATATCTGCGGTATCTTGGATCAGATGCTAAATAGGAGCAAGATATGATTAACAAGCCGTTGCTTTCTTCCAGCACCATAAAAGAAAGAACGAAAGAGGGGATACTCACGTCTAGAAACATCATACGCAACCCAAAACATATACGGCACCGCAATCCCCACGATCAAATAATAAAGATAAAACTCTGGCGTGCCCCATTTCGTCCTGAGTGTCTCGGCCTGGATCCCCGATTCAGTATTACTCGTCGTGCTCGTAGCTGTAGCCGTTCGTTCCAGCAGCCCCAAGCCCGATTTAACATCATCGTCCTCCCTCTTCCCGTTCCCGTCAGTCTCGTTCTGCCGTCTCCTGTACGGTACCCCCGAGGGCGTGGTGAAGCGCGTGTCGATTGTGTCGAGGGCGTATATACTCTTTATGAAGGATAGGGGACCGCCGCTGTCGTTTGGTGCCATTGCGGCTGGCTGGCTGGCTGCTGTGAGCTCTAAGAGAGTCGAGTCGCTTCAGTGTGCGGAATCTCTTCTTCTTCTTCTTCTTCTCTTCTGTCCCAAGTCTATCTTTGGATGTGTTCGGGGAACCTTGAAGAGGTGCGGCTGAACCTGAGAGGTTTGCGCAAAATGAGTGGTACAAAAGTCGAAAAAGTCGAGGATAGGAAACGATCCCGGGATGCAAGAAAGTCGGGGATTGGTAAAGAGCGTCAAGAAGGCGAATTGAGAAGCAATCGTTTAGTTTATAACAAAATCATCGTCGGGAGGTGGTCGATCTGCTGTGATGCGAATGCGATGCGATGCGATGCGCCGGGCTCAGGGATGTTGGAAATCGCAATGAAGCTTGGGATGAAAGAACCGCGGCGATTCGGATTCAGCCTGGTGGTTTCGTCGTTTTCCTCCTTGCTATTAGAGCAAAATAATAGTGCTGTCAAATGTTGTGAAAGTTTCCGAGATCAAGGTATATCCGCGGCGTGTCAAGAGCTGGTGAAAGGGCCGCGTGTTGTCAACTTGCTATGCTCCCATTGTGGCTGTGGTGTTCGTATCGTTGTAAGTCCAGAACCTCGGGTGGATACCCCTGTTCGAGGAAATATAGTGGGGAACGAACCCCTGAGAATGCGGCTCACATCCCCAGATTTTCAGTGTCAAAGATTGCGGCTGTTTGCACTTGGCGCTCAGGGTTTCTGTTGCCCCTTTTCGTATTGTACAGCCTTTTGTGCAACAAGCGTATTGCGTATCCAGATACGAACATATGGAAGTTGCAAATCCAAGATGGAAAATTTTATCTTCTTACAGTTGTTGAAAATAGAACAGCATGCTGTCACATATCGATGCTTAATAGAATGGATTTAATTAGTATTATATTGTACACAGCAATACGGAGTACCTTGTCTTTTAAGGAGGAAAAACAATCCGTTCACAAGACTTAACCCAGATGCAAGGCAAAGGTTACACTCTGCAGTGCCTGTATCTATCCAGGGCAGCTTTCCAGATCCTATCCCACTACAACTAGCTCAAGAGTTTGTGCTAGACACAACTGAAGGATGCCTGGTCCTCAAAGCCAACACTTGCTGCACCTGAACAACAAGTCAAGACCTGGACAAGCTGAAAAGTCTTGGCCAAAGTGACAGAGAAAGCTTCCATGTTGTTTTGTACCGCGTACAAGACCAGGAACATCAAGTTCACAATCCTCGCCTTCTCGCAGCCATCAATCAACCAACTCAACTAGACCTCGAATCAAAACAGCGGCAATGATATTCAATGAAGAAAAAGTAATACCGGTAGGGTAATACCTTGTTGAAAGCCACTGTATTCAAAAGCCCCCCTCAAGAAAAAATAAGAAAGAACCAGATCAGAACGCCAGCGCTTCAATGCAAAAACCAAACGGAAAGAAAGACAACCAGTAATAAGTACCAATATAGGTAATGTAAGTAAATACATGCTAGCCTTGGGATATAAAATGGTGCCCAATAGCAAGCAAAAGGTAAGTAATTAAGAGAATGAAAACTGCTGAACCATGTCGACTCCCTCTCAGGCTCGGTCTCCCAAGCCTTCTAAGACCCATCCTTGAGGAAAAGGACATTCATCGCACTCCTCCAATCAATCCAAGAAATAGGCCCAGCCAAGGAACCGAAAGGCCACAGGGAACTAAATAAATATATGCAGAATGATACCCGGAAGCAAAAACCACCAATTTCCCCAAACGAAACACCCCAATAAAACTGTTCCATCTAATGATCTAATGGACCGTCGTAACTGATTCTGCACAGATTCCCGTCCATCACGTTTGCCATGGAGTTTGCTGTGCTGGTCGCGGGAAAACGGGTATCGTCTCCATCTGGTCAAGACCACCACCGATCGGCTGCTGGTTATTCTGCCAGCCCTGCCCGGTCGCATGGTTCACGAAAGCGCCCTGACGGAACGGATTCGTGCTTCCAGTAGGCTGAGCCGCCAGAGGAACTTGTTGCTGCTGTTGCGGCTGTTGCGGCTGTTGCGGCTGCTGAGCTTGTGTAGCAGCAAAACCTCTGGCAAATGGATTAGTTCCCGTCTGCATTGGTAATAGAGCAGCCGGTGGTTGCTGCTGCTGCTGCTGCTGGAGCTGTACTTGCGGGGGCGGAGATTGGAACGGAGAGTTCGAATTGGGGGCCGAGAAAGGAGGCTGGTTTGCCTGGGGCGATGCTCGTGCAAAGGGATTGGTGGACTGCTGTTGTTGTGGTTGCTGCTGTGGCGGGCTAATAGGAGAAGTCACAGGTGAGAACTGCTGCGCGCCCGTTTGCTGCTGGTTCATCATCATTGACTGCCGGAAGGGATTGGTGATCTGCTGGGGTGCCTGAAGACCTTGCTGCGGTTGCTGGAAGCCAGTTGGAGCACCTGTCTGGAAACTTGCCACAGAATCTTGAGGGATAGAGCCTAATGAGCCGGGCTGGAAGCTGGACTGAGGAGAGAACGAGTTTGTAAATGAAGGGGCGCCAGTGAAAGCTGTCTGGAGTTGTGGGGGAGCTTGTTGTTGTTGATTGAAAGCTCCCATGGGTTGTTGTTGTTGCTGCTGCTGCTGGAAAGGAGGGGCGGTAGGGAACCCCGTCTGTTGAGGAGCAAACCCATTTTGCTGGAATTGCTGTACTGGCTGAGCCTGGAAAGGGGCGGGACCCCAGGGAGACATGCCCATCTGGATCTGGGGCTGAGCTTGCACTTGGGCTTGCGGCTGTGGTTGTGCCATTGGGGTCTGATTCTGTTCGATGGATTCAAAAAAGTCAATCAGATCGGCGTCTGGCCCCTTAGGCGCAGGTGCCGAGTTTGCTGCTGGGTTAGGACCACTTGAACTCGGGGAGAATGCCTTTGCGGTGTCGCTCTTGGAGACGACAGCTTTGGACGTGCTCGCTTTGGAGGCCCCGGCCGAGCCTCCCTTTGATTTCTTGGCTTCTTGTTCGGCCAAATACTGTCTTCGGTGGATCTCAAAGTCGGGGTCTTTTAGGTACTCTTCAAGCTGTCGTCCAAGATTAACGGGAGCATGCTTGAGCTTGGGGACCTCGACTCGGGTGTGATGCTCATATTGCCTCGCGACGCTGAGGTACTGGACAACAAAATCTGTTTGGCGCGTAAAGGTTCTGTAGATTTCCATGGCCCTCTCGGCATCGCTTTTCGACATCTCAAAAAAGTGCCCTGCTTTTTGTTAGCATCTGAGCCGTGGTGGGTACGGTGCTGGGGGTCTTACCGAGGATGTTAATCATTCCCTGGTTGAGGGCCTGGAATAAGGCCAGCAGATCCAGAACTAACAACCTGAAGACGGTGATGGTGATCTCGTTTTCTGGCTCCTCCATGACCTGTTACTGCATCAGCACCTGACTCTAACTTTCAGGGAACCGGCATGGACTCACGTCGCATTTCAGCAGTGCGGTGAGCTGGTGCTGGACAACCTCGGTCTCCCGAAGTAAGCCCTTGTCCACCGTGAGCTTCTCTAACCGCGAGTTCTTGTCCCGCACCCAGTCGATTTTTGTGTCCCGAAATGCCCGTCCTCGCTCCGTCAGATAGGCAGAGTAGTGTCTAATATTGCGCCCCTGTGTCTGCGCATCTGAGAACAGGCCGTCTACCGCAAGAGCGCTCCGATGCTTAGCTAGATATGCCAGGGTGACGTCTGGGGAACCTTCTCGGATCATGAGATGGACCGTAATCAGGGCTTTGAACGATACCGTCCATGTTGAGTCGCGCAGTCTGTTTTGTAGCGCCCTGAATACCTCGCCAACGCCTGCTTCGCCCGAGTGTGTTGCGATGAGGATGTGCTCGATGTACTTGGTCTTGGGTGGTGCGGCCTGTTATGTCATCGCCATACCCCAGTCAGCTTGGATTTGGAGAACTTGATATAGGTCTATCCATCACGAACCTTGATTTTGGTCGCGCCCTTGACCGACTTTTCGAAGGAGCTCGCCATGATGATGAAATAGACGGCGTGTTTGCGAGAGAAAAGAGCTTGAAGTTTGCGAGAATCCGAATTGTGGTTGGGTATCCAAGAGGTGGCGGGCGACTTGGCGTATTCTCAACCCGGTTCAAGCCCAATCTCTTCGTTATCTCGCGCAACGGCAACTTCGAGGCAGGGTCTCAAAAGACGCGCCCGGTCTGGTGGGAGCAGGTCGAGGTCGAATGTCGTCTTATTCAGCCTTCCTAGAGATCAGGAAACGTCTCGGCCCGGTTGGGGATCTCAGCGGGTGGTGGGACAAAGGACGGCTCTCTAGGTGGGTTGAGGTCTTGAAGTGGGAGGTAAGCCGCAGACCAAGTACAGCGCTACGATCGGCGCCAGACTTAGCGAGTGCGGATAACCAGCCGTGCCAGCGTCCTGGTGCCCGACGCAGAGAAGCCGCGATTCAGCCGCACCCCAGAAACAAAAACTGGGTACCTTCAGGGGGAATGGATCACTGAGAAGTTCGACTGAATGGCATGAACCTGAAGCCAGGATGGCGGCTCGATTTATATTATACAGAAAAATAATCCTGGAGAGTGATGTTGGGTAAATTATACGAACCACCGGGCAACGATAACGGCGGGCACAGTTTCACTTGGTCGCGCAAACCTGGTGCTTTGGTACAATGCGTCAACAAAAGAGATCCAGGGTTGAATTAGCTCTCGTGTGACGTAACGGTTCATGAGACCAAGAATGAGCATGCCGAGATGGTCAGTTTTCGCTTCCAGCACGGAGGATCACGATGACCTAATTCATCTGATTGAAGGAGGTTTGAGCTGCGAAGCAAAATTATTGATGGCAAACTGTTCGTATTCGATCGATTATTCTAATCTATTTGGGGAATGCAAGCAAACACTTGTCCGCCTGTGCGCCGTTAAACAGCGCCAGAAAACCAAATTACACGTGCAGAATCCGTCCGTATCAGTACCCAGGTTCAACAACACGCCAAGAGGGAAGCTGCTCGCAGCAAGGGAAAACACAAAAAAAAGAAGAAAAGATAAAGAACAACAAAATCCTTCCAATTCAAATGTAATCAGAGAGGCCGTCATTGCGTCCGTAAGTAACAAGGTCGGTGTGCCGAACGCTTATTTCACACTACCCGTCTTCTATCACAACCGAACCACTTGAGCCTCCGAAGAGGAGGGTTCGGAAGCTCCAAAAGAGGGAAGCTTCTTCAAAAAAAACACCCAGGCTTTCATCATCTGCGCGAGAATATTGTTAGTCTTGTTGTCCTCAGAAGCTGCAGGGCGTGGTGAGGTTGCGACATACCTTTTTTTGAATTGGAAGGGATGGAGAAGAAAAGAAGAAAAAGTTCAAAATTGCTGGCGAGCTGCAGACCTTTTTGATGTCGAAAAGCAGCCCCACTTTAATTTTTTTACCGGCTTTCGGCTGCCGTGTGGGGCCGGCATTATGGGTCTCTCTGAATTTGAGTCTGGATGACAGTGGTTCCTTGCAGCCAGCCAGCAACGGACCGCTAACATCCTGACAGGTGCATGATCCTATCGATTCATTTCATATGCCATTCCAAGATCCCATCTTATGGCGTTTGTGAGAGCAAAACTCATCACCAGAATCTCATTATAGCGTCGACTGCATGGCTCAACCTTGCGTCTCATTGAGGCGCCTCTGCAGGTTTCCATTGCAGAATTTTCGACGACACCCGAACCTTCAGACCCGTCGGATATGCCTGCCCCTGAATAGTCATTGTATTCATACATCTCGACGTCTTTCAGACCACGAGGTCCAAGAAACACCACCTGTCTACCACATTTACCATAGGAAACCAGCACGCATTGTGCGCGAGGAATGGTCAAAATTCAGTAAGCCGTAGCTCATGTACGGGACAAGAAGTCATAAATGAAGAGGTGTATAACTGACAAGACAGGTCAATTCCCACCCGCATCCACTGCGCTGGACTTTGCTGAAGGAAAAGAGGTGACTGTCCGTGGATTTCTCTCAGCAAAAAGGGTCAAGGGAGCAAAGCTTGTCTTTGCTGATATCCAAATCGACAATGGACCCGTCGTCCAAATCAGATCTTCCTGGCGGGAAGAGAATACTCCGCAGCACCTCGCAACCAAGGCGCTCAGGGAAGTCCGTTTACACAGCCCCGTATCAGTGACGGGAATTGTTGAGAAGCTATATCGTCACGAGGCCAGTGACAAACCGTCACAAGCATCTTTGAGCACCACCGGCTTTCCAGAAGATGTCTCTCGCATCGATTTGGAGCTTGGAACCATCCAGCCTCTCAATGACTTTCCCCCAAACATCATCGTATCAAAGGGCGTCCAGTTTCCGCCTACTGCCCGTCACCTTCAGCTACGATTCTCCGACGCGCTACGGCCACGTCTTCTTGCACGCCCAAAGATCGGGCTTGCTTTGAGAAATGCACTGGACAAGCTCGGTTTCACCGAGGTCGAGACCCCCGTCCTCTTCAAGTCAACCCCCGAGGGCGCCAGAGAGTTTATCGTCCCGACCAGACGGCCTGGGCTCGCATATGCTTTGCCCCAGAGCCCTCAGCAGTACAAGCAGATTCTCATGGCTAGCGGGATCCGTGGCTATTACCAATTTGCCCGCTGTTTCCGCGATGAGGATCTACGTGCCGACCGACAGCCCGAGTTCACCCAGCTCGACTTGGAGATGGGCTTTGCAACAGGTGAAGACGTCATGAAGGCAGTAGAATCGCTGGTCGCGGGCATTCCGGACGCATTGAATGCCCAGTTCACACTCGTCGAAAATGATGATGGCGAATTCTATCCAGTGTCCAAAGTTGGCGTGAGACCCGGCCAACCGCAGCACCAATGGCCAAGCCTGTCCACCCCCTTTGTTCGCATGACCTACGAGGAAGCCATGACGAGATTCGGGGTCGACAAACCCGACCTACGCATTCCCTTTGAGGTATGTCATCTCCATCCATGGCCCGTTGCAGCAAGTTTTTGTGCAGCAATTAACAAAACCACTGCAGATCCGACGAGTAGACCAAGTCCTACCAGCCGAGTTCGTAGGAAAAATAACAGGCAACCTCAAAACCCCCCCCATCGTAGAAGCCTTCCGATTCCGACCAGATTGGAGCAAGGCCGACTACAAATCCATCGCCAAGTTCATCGACGAGTTTATGGATAACCTGCCAGCCTCACTATCCCAGAACCCCGACGGTCTCCCCGCCCCAATCATCTACTACCCCCAAAAACCCCTAGGCGGCCTCTCCTCCCTTGGCTTCGAAGGCGCAGAGAACCTCACCAGCGGAGCCCCAGGTCTCGAAGACTTTGTCGACCTCGAAAGCGGCGACGTCCTCTTCTTCCAAGTCCGCGAGAACAAGCCGTTTGAAGGCGGGTCCACCGCCCTCGGCAGATTACGGACCCTATTCTACAACGAAGCTATATCCCGAGGCTTCCTCCCCCGCAACAACAACGAGTTCAAATTCCTCTGGGTAACAGACTTCCCCATGTTTACCCCCGACAACGTCGACGACCCAGGCCAGGGCGGCCAAGCAGGCTTCTCAGCAACCCACCACCCCTTCACAGCCCCTCTCACCCCAAAAGACGCCGATTTGCTGGTCACGGACCCGCTCAGAGCAAGAGGCGACCACTACGATCTCGTCGTCAACGGGGTCGAGCTCGGCGGGGGGAGTCGACGTATCCATCTGGCCTCGATGCAAGAGTATGTCCTGAAGGGGATCCTGCGCATGACGAATGAGGGCGTTACCCAGTTTGCGCACTTGATTGACGCGCTGAGGGCGGGCTGTCCGCCCCATGCGGGCTTCGCATTGGGCTTCGATCGCCTCGTGGCTGTCTTTACGGGGACCGAGAGCATACGGGATGTGATTGCGTTCCCCAAGAGCATGAAGGGCGAGGATCTGACGGTTAGAAGTCCTGGCCGGATCACGGATGAGCAGCTGGAGACTTATCATCTTGCTTTGAGGGAGGCTAAGAAGTGAGACGGGGGTGGTTGTTATTTGTATAATACTGATATTTTAAGTGTATGTATATCTTGTACGAGTACGTGTGAGGACTAGGACTAACTAATTACCACAGCAGCGTCAGCTGCTCCTATGGTTTTTGCAGTAGCAATTAATAAAATCTTTGGCGGTACTCATTGTGCGCAATCTGAGGAGCTCTTGCAATTACTCAAAGTATTGTTATATCTCTCTTGTGCCTATTTTACCTTACCTCGTTAGTAAAGACTAGATTAAAGGTAATTTAAGGACTTCCGAAAGTACGACCCTTTGATCCGAGTACAACTAACTTTGTTCCAGACCAGAGGCACAGCTGGCCATCGAAGTCGTTGACACATCGCCATATCGTCCTCGAGTGAGTCCGCCACGAACCAGCGCGTGGTCCGTGTATAGGGCATTGAACCCCTACCGACGTTGTTGGAAGCTTTCACGGTCGCCGGTACTGCAAGTATGTACAACATACTAAGGTATTACCTACCACCCAGTATTTCCAGGGCGCTGTTTACGTATAATGGCTGATAAGATTTGGTTTACCCCAACGCACCCGTGATACGCGGCGGTGGTCGACTTGACGAGGATCCCCCCTCGCCTGGATCAGAAACATCGGCGGGAAAGGTTCGCCGTCCTTGATTAATTTGGTGAATATAAGGGTATTGCCCGTGTGCCCGCTCTTTTTGCTTTGCTCTGGAAGTAGCGGTAGTTATAATAGTTGCTGGTGGGGTCACTAATATTTCCGTCTCGTCGTCTATCATCCTGCTGCTGGAATACGTTCTTGGGGTGTGTATTGTCATTGATGACTCTTGGGTCTCCGAGGGGCTGGTGGCGCTGGCCCTTGTATCTCTGTCATCATTTTCCGAAAATGCTGCTTTTGGTGCTCTTTGGCCTTCAGCCACCACTTCAAGATGAGCTGTACTTTCTGTAGGCGCCGTAGTGTCATCTTTCGGTATCTTGCCCCTGAGCAAGTGGCGATCCGGAACGCCGAGAAGTATGGCGCCACTTCTGCAAAATTTGGTTCTCCTCGAAGCCGGTGTGAAATTAGTACTCGGATGACGTATCTTCCTCGCGATATCTTTGGCTTTGGAATAGACGGAAATTTTTTTTTTTGACCCCGGAAGAGGCATGAACGGTTGTATGCGAACCGGGCTAGAGCATAGAGCCCTTGTGCCAAAGATACGAGGCTCGCAAGGGTTGAAGCAGCCGGCTGGATTTTTCCAGGGAAACAGCATCCGAACAGTTCGATCGGTTGTATCTGTCGTCCGCCACTCTTCGCGGTGGAGGTATTCGAGATCGGCCACCGTCAGAGCCAAAATGTCCTTCCCACGGGGCATCTGTATATTCCAAAAACAATGTTTGCAGCTTCCTTTATCGATCTCGACAACAGGACGCAGAATGTTGTGAAAACCAGTGCCGAAAAGGGCGACAGCCTTGATGTTGCGCGTGAACTTGAGCCATCCTTTCGCTACCTTGTGAAGCCTCGCTGACTTTGGCTCTAGCGTCGCAGCCCCTCCGAGTCTTGCCAAATCCCAGAAGTCGTATCCTTCGAGGACTGTCGCGCTCGAGGTTGAAATGCCGATGGCTGGTTTTGGGCCCGTAGTTGACTTGGCTACGAGGTCTTGAATCTTCTCTAGACCTTCCACCAGGTCGCTGATCCTATCCGCAACGTAGAAGGCGGTGTCCGCCTCAGTTCCTTTGGAAGCTGGTCCGTCACCCTGGCGGCGCAATTCTTGGGAACAGCACTTGCGAGATTTCAAGATGGCAAATGGGACCGAACTCGATTCCCCAAGGTCTTCTTCCGGTTCTTCCTCGGGCTCTCCCTCGTGCTCTCCCTCATGTTTTTTTCTTCTTTTCTTCTTCAAGTTCTTCGAGATGGTCCAGCTTGGCTAGTTTAAATCTGTTGTCAGAGAATAGTTGTTCGGCAGTTGGATGGCCGGGTGTAGGTTTATCCTCCGAATGCCAATACAGTCCTTTGGAACGTCCCTCGCGATCGTTCAGTAAAGAGGCCCGGAACAAGTGCATCAGCGCGCTGTAGGTATCAACAAGCCAGGCACGCTTGTCTTGTGTATCGTAAAGTAAGACCAACTTGTCATTTTTACCCACATTCTCGATTGTCTTTACCCAGTCCTGGTCGTCTTCGCTTCGATCGATTTTGAGCGACTCCCCCCTGAGCCTCTTGCAGAATGCGACTGTGCCAGCTAGTTTGAAATTGGTAGTTCCTCCTTGAAGATCGAGTTTTTCAAGCGTCGCTTCGTAATCTGTCACCTGTAGAGGGGGGAAAATATATATGTCACGATAATCTGCGTGCCGAGTTCCTATCAGAACGATGTATATTAGTCTGCGACTCTAAAACGGCGTTAGGAATATATTTATACCATTTCTACAATGAATAGTATACCTTCGGTACTTCTCATAGACAGCTAGTTATTGAACACCGAAAATACAGGTATAACAGAGGTTTGTGGGGCCTAAATAAATAATTCAAGGCCATTGAATTATTTATCTAGGCCTTATAAGCTTCCCTTATAACTGTATTTTTGGTCCTTCATACCAACATTGAACTTTTGAGAAGTCCTGAAGGTGTATTATCATTGTGGAATGGCGTATTTTGGGTGACAAACCTGCGACATTCTCAACGTGCGCACACCATCCAACAACATGGCTTGCCTTCACTATATCGTCATATCGAAGAGATTTAACACTCTTTTCGTCCTCCCCCTCGCCAAGCCGCGGATCTGTATACGAGAGGCGTGAGCCATCTTCGTTCTCGATGAAGTGCCAAGCGATGAAATTGTCTTGCGGGCTCACTCTGGTCGGGTAAAGAGCAGTCGAATAGCCCTTGACAATGTGCCGCGAACGAAAGCGAACGATCCTTCTCGCGTGGAGGATCTTGGCAGCTTGGTGAAGAGGGATCTGGAGGCCATCGAATCCGTCAGGTCGTGAGGGTATCGGGTAGCCTTTTGCGACAGTGAGCTTCTTGAAGAAGCGCTTCCAGCAAAGATTGGGGCCGTCATCGGAATCCATTCGCTTCTCCAATGATTTGTCCAATTTAAACCCCATCCTGAAGCAGTATCTGTCCTCGGGTACGAATGGAGACAATACAGCCAGTTCTGGATAGCTGACGGAAAGGATTCTATCTTGCGTTGGCGCTCGAAGTGCAGATCCAAGCCACGCCAGCTGCTCAGCAATCTCAGAAATCTCATAATCAGTGCCTGTAACGGAGACATGCAGAGTCCCTTGCTTGCGATCAAGGCTTGCCTGAATTGACGAGCCCCAGCCTATTGGCTCTGATTGAACAGAGTTTGGGTCCTCAACCAGACGACAAATGAGGGACAGTAAAGGGGGCATGGGTAATGAGACCTGGGAAGTGTTTGATATGGGAAGCGGCCAAGTTTGAATCATGTATTCCCGGCAAGGCAACGCCTGAAGTCTGTTACCATCACCCGTGACCGTCACGAGGCGGGCGAGAAGGGGGATTTTTGGCTTCTCACCGACGCTCTCGTCACCGCTAGGCCACACGACATCATAGTCACTCGAGGGGAGTATGACTTCCTGCATAAAAGCTGCTGGATCCCACAGCACCTCGAAGCGAGCCGTGGAAGTGGGAGCATCTTTACCAGGAGCGATTCTCGCCTTATCAGTGTAGTGTCTGTCGGCCTTCACGCCTTTAGCGACAGGCTTCCTTCGAAGTTCCGTGATAACGGATTGACGGATAGCTTTCTTGTGGAAGGGATGAATGCCACGTAGGCCGCGATGGTGCTCCAGGCTTGAGAGAAGCCAAGCTTCCTCTTCGGGGTCTTGCAGGATATCTCGATAACGTTCACGTACATCGGTACTCGTAAGTCTTTGTTTGCTTTCCATCAACCTCTCCATTTTTTCGTCGGCGCTCATGGAATCGCGGTCATCATCCGAGCTCGACTCGCTCAAGACCCCGCCTTCGTCACCCACGTCTTCGACTCGTTGCTCCACAACCTCTTCCATTTCGCTATACCCGGCAAAGTTGCGGTGGTCTTTTAGAGTTTTTAAGCCCTCGAGTGTTCTCATGACAATACTGTCAGAGCTATTGTGACTGCCGCACATTACGTTGATAAACCACATCACCTTCCTGTGGTAATCACTTTTGCCCTTTTGGCTAAGTCTGGCGGAGAACTCTCGAAGAGTCTCTGGAAGGGCTTCCATAAGAAAGGTTAGATCTTCAGTTGATTCCCACTCCAGCCTCTCTTCAATGATTTGACAAAGCCAGTTGATGAATATTGATGTGTAAGATTCCATCGAACTTTCCGAGGTCTGGTTAGAAGCAATAGATCGTTGAGACTTCTTGTCGAAATCGTCTTCATCGTAAGAGTAGTCATTGTATTCGACGGTCGGCATACCGGCGACCTTGTCCATCTGTCCATCGGCGATGGGCCTAGGCGGACCTTTCGGATGGTTTGAAGAAGGTATGCTAGATCCAATGCCGCTATCATGAAGGATGGATTTGGTTTCTTCCAATACGTAAAGGGTATATACCCTTTGGAAACTCTGCCGTGTCCCACCACCTGGACAGGTTCTCCATAATCCGGCCAACGAAACGGAAGCTTTTGGCTATGCCCAAAAACGACGGCTCCACCGGGCTTGAGTTGACTGGAACTCTTCCACCAATTACTTGAAGATATCTTAGTAATAGCGGTGACGGGGAGGATAGCTTGGACAGGAAAGCCATCATCATGAGGGGGGTCTGGAGAGCGGGGAGGCCCGAAGGGATCTTCAGGTCCGTACAAGTATAGATTGCCAGGTAGCCGAAAAGGACCAGAACGGGGATTGTGTCTCGTCTTCAAAATATCTATCAGATCAGCAGTTGATACGCCGAGGTAGCCGCACTTCTCAGGCACGGATATGTGGGGGGTAGAAGTCGACTTAATCAGCTCCCCATAACCGCGTCCAAAAAGCGTGATGGCTCTAAGGGCTCTTGTAAAGTCCACCGAGCCCAGCTCTGTCTCTCTCAGTGTCGACAACCTGGGATGGATGGGGTCCGTACCAGAGGCAATGTCCATGAAATCGTAGCCTTCAAGATACCTGCGGGATTTGGAGCCATCTGTACCATCCAACGCAACATCCACCTGATGCATGTGATCTATTGCACAACTTAGCTTGTCGAATATATCGTATACCCCGTCTTCAAACGTGTAGTAATAACGATATGTGACTTCTGCGACAGATGCTTGCACCTCCCCAGTGGCGTCTATAGTTGTCGACCTCTGCGTTTTCTCCTCAGGCTTCTCTGGTCGTTCATATAGAGCCAGACTCCTATTGGCAGGGTTGGTGAGAACATGGATAGCAGCGTTCTTGCCACCATTGATTACAGTTTCCTCCTGTATCGTATTTGGTTTCAGTAAGCTCGGCCGGGGTCCTTTGTGGTCATCATAGAGCGAGGCTCGCACAAGATGGAGCAAAGCACTGGCACCATCCGCAAGCCAGGCTCGTCTGGCCTCCACGTCGAAGAGAATCACATACTTTGACGCGAGCCACCTGATGTCACGAGAATAATCGTCCGATCGATATAGAAAGGGCGTCCCTAGGTTGGCGGTGGAAATTGAATGTTTCTCGACAGCAAGGACAGAATGTGGCACCGGGAGACCTGACCATCCGATATCATAATTCGCGCGAGGGCTTCCTAGAGATACGCATATCGATCAACATACGACCTTAATCTACACCGTTCCCCAGTAAATAGTCAACCTGCAATGCCTAATACGGGGTCTTGTTGCTGCCTTCCTATCCCTGTTAACGTTTAAATAAGCACAAAATACCTTGTAAAGGCGGGTTACAAACAGGCCACCGAACCAGCGATGCAGGTTGATTATTTACCGTGGAATACTGTACTTTGAGAAAATTGTAGACCTACCTATCAGGCTCTCTGCGCTTGAGCACCAACCGATGATGTGTCGAAGGGCAAACAAATTCCGAAGCTGGAATCCTCCAACTTCGACGTCTCTCGCAAGGGCAACGCCCATACAATGCCCCGGCAACTGGGCATCCTTCCACACCTTGCTCGAGACGACATGCCACAAGACAACACCGCCGGACTGGCTCATAGGCACCATCATCATGCCAAGGACCCGGATGAGCGAGTTCGAGAACACGGTGATTCCTTGAGACCCTGCCGCTCTACCGACAATTTCAAGCGAAACCTCAAGTCCTGTGTCAGGTGCCGGTCTCCTGAGGATGGGGAAGCCCTTCACCACGACAGCATCCCTGAAAAGATGTTGCCAGCAAGAGCCATTCGCCTCGCAATCATCTGGGGTTATCTCCAAGGCGAACCCAATCCGGACAATACAATCGGGTTGTACGCCTTCATGTTGCTCTCCGGCAGGAATGCTCATCTGCTGCTGGGGAGTCGAGACACTCAACAAAGGCTTGCAGTAGACGACACCTGAGCCAGGCGGAGAAGGGCGAAGAGCAGCGCCCAGCCAAGCGAGTTGTTTCCCCAGCTCTGCAAGAAGGTATGCCGTGCCATCTGCTATAATATCAACACGCTCTGCTGATGCTTTGGTCGTAACAAGGACGTCGCCCGGAAGTTCCCCTATCCATCCGATAACGGTTTCAGTTCCAAGATCATATTTTTTTGTTGTACCACGAAGCGAGGCTCACTCACATGTATGACTGCCATCATGATCCCAACAATCCAATAGTTCTTCTACGAATCGCAATGTTCGCGCCCCGGTCAGCGGCCATATCTGGCTCATGTACTCCAGACAAGTTGCCGATTGCACGTTTCCGCTCCAGCCCGTAAAAGTGATGGCTTCTCCCAGACCATTGATGGCGGCGGCATCACTCCCTGCTCCTGCGCGAGCAAACGCCAAAGGGCTCCAGTCGAGCTGGAACTTGATCTTGAAAGTGTGAGATAATAGCGCGTCTTTCACAAGCGGCCGCGAAGATTGTGGCACGATTTGAACCAGCCTTGCTTTGATGTCGGCGGCAATGGTATTTGTATCGTATGGTGGGTATATCGACTCCTTACGCGCTGAAGTCATCCCATTGCCAGCGTTGGATAAGCCGCGATCTCGTAAGGATACAGGAGGCTCTCGGGGGGGGGGGGGGGGGGGCCCGGGCCGATATGTAAACCTTTATGGTAGCGCCCGGCCTCTTTTCTCCCTGATCACCCGACCTGCTGCGGGCGAAACTAGGTGGGGCAGGAACTTGCTGTG